>JAECZO010000016.1:97815-190975 GCA_019188245.1 Novymonas esmeraldas | reverse complement strand
ATACACATACACACACACCCACAGACACACACACACGCCTCCCTTCCCCCCCCCCCCCCCACACACACACACACACTCATAAGAGAGGAGGAGGCGTGACAGCACCATTGCACAGGTGCTGATACCGGTGCTGTGAAGAAGGAGGTGGAGTACAATCCACCACAGCCATTCTGCGCACGCTGCGAGGCGGGCGCCCCGTGAGGAGGGAGGGCTGTGATGACCCCGCCACGATTCAAGAACAGGTCGGCACGTGTGTTGCCCGCATCTGTTCTTGTCACCCTCCCCGCTGCGGTGTTGGTGGTGCTCGGCGCCGTCCTGCTCCTCTGCAGTGTTGGGGCGGTGGCGCAAGAGCTTCCACCTCTTCCGCAGCACATTCGCGCCGCACGCACCGCCTTGTCCTGGCAGACTCTGAACTTCAAAGGCTACGCGCGCGACAACAGTGTCCGCCCGGCCCGCCATCTGCCACTGCCTCCACCCCCTCGCGTGGTGGAAGAGGCCGCAGTGTGGTACGCGCACTCCAGCTCAGAATCCAGCTCAGAATTTAGCTCAGAATCCAGCTCCGATCTGACTCCGGCCCCAACTCCGACTCCGACAACGACTACGACTACGACTACGACTACCGAGGACCCTACTACACCTTCCACACCGCCAACACCGGAGACCACAGGCTCCCCAGTAGCACCTGGTGACGGGCATTCGAAGGGGTTGTCAAACGGTGCTTTAGCGGGCATCATTGTGGGCTGCGTCGGGGGCGGTCTCATCATCGGCGCTGGTGCCGTGGCGGTGGTGGTGTGCTGCCCGTGCGCGCTCCTGTGTTGCCAGCGGAGGGCCGCGGCGGAGACGTACGAGGATTACTGCGGGACAGAGGTGCATGAGATGGACCACTTCGGAAGTCTTCACACCTTCCACGGGAATCAAATAGAGCACTTGAAGAGCCCCGTCAAGGAGCTACGCGAGAATGACGTGTGCCACAGCACCAGCGCGCACCAGCGCAACCCGCTCAAGCCGTCGTTGGAGGACAGCCCGCGACGTTCGCCGCCCACCGTCACGGGTGACCCAGCGCACGTCAACACCTTCAACAATCGTCCATACGTGCAGGACGGCATCGTGCCGTGGACGGGCCGGCCACCGGTCATGCGTGGTCCACAGCCGGCGTGCATGGTGCCGACCATCACCAAGGACGGCACGGTGATCCCACGCGAGCAGCGCGTCCTGCCCGGGCTCGGCCTCTTGGAGACGCCGATCATCCCCATTAACCCACCGACGCTGCCGCTGTCACTCCCGCGGTCGAGGTCCCCCGGCGTCGTCACTCGTGTCAAGGACATCCTGCTCTTCAAAGCAATGCGACGCCGGCTCACCGGCGCGGCAGCAAAGGAACACGCGGCCAGCACGGCCGGTGCGGCGGAGGCGCCGGTGTTGCAGTGGTTTCATCAACTCGTCTACTTCACACCGGTCGAGAACTCGCCTCCCCTCTCCCAGCTCGGCGACGACCCGAACAGCGAGACGGGGGAGCGGCACGACGACGACGTCGACACTGTCGCCGCCGGTGTGACAGTCCCGGCTGCTGCAGTGCCGACCAGCGCGGCGGTGTCCAAGTCGTCGCAGCGCGCCTCCACCGGCACGCGACCCCAGGCGGCACGCGCCAGCGTGAGTGCCTCCGCCATCGCCGGTGCAGGCCCAACGACCGCGACACACCGCGGCGGCCAGCCGTACCCGGCAACGAATGGGCCATTCTTCTACCCTCCGCCCCCCGCGCCGTTGCCGACTAACGCCCCGGCGATGGTGATGCGCGGCTCCCTGAGGGACTTCGACCGCGGCGAGCAAGCACCGCCCATGCAGTCCGGCGGTGCGCCGTGGCTCCCTGGTCCGCCTGGAGGTGGGGCAAGGTCCAGCACTGCCGGGAACGGCGGCGGCGGGGACAGCTTCCACTCACCTTTTGTGAGACCAACGGCACCGCAATCCCTGCACCAACAGCAGCTCTCCGTGACCCCACAGCTCAGGGCGTCGACAGCTGGCTCACGGCACTCCCCGCACCTTGCGGGGCCGGAGCCGCCGTCCGTGGCAGATCCGGCGTCGCAGTGGCGCCCACGGAGCCGCATGAGCGCAGAGCCTTCTGCCGCGGCGCACCGGGAGGCTGGTCCCCCCCAACTCCCTCCAGCCTCCGAGCTGGCGTTCGGCGACAACTGGCTCCCCTCCACTGCGACCCGCGAAGCACAGGAACGCGCCGCCGCTGCCACCGTGGACACCCCGGCAGCAGATAGACAGGCGAGTCCGCCGCGGCCAACACCTCTGCGTACCGCGATGGCGGGTGTCTCGGCCCCTGCCGAGGATGACGAGGGGAACAGTCCGCACTACAGCTGGACCGGCAGCGGGAGTTTCGAGCGCAACGGCGAACCGCCCAATGCACCGTAGATGACGGAGAGAAACAGAGAGAAGAGGGGGTGGGCAACGTTGCTGAGATCAGGGGCTTCCACTGCACAGCACAGGTGCTGCTGCCGGAGGTCCGCACATGTATGTATCTCTTTTTTTTCTTCTTTGTTCTTTTGTTTCTGCCCGCCGGTCGTTGTGGCTGGCCACCACTTTTCTTTTGCATTTGCTACCATTTGTCCACGTCCCTTCCCACTGATGCTCCGACTCGTTCTCTCGCCTTCTCTCTCTGTCTCTCCCCGTCTCTCTGTCCCTTCCACCCCCCCTTTGTCATTCTCCAGCCCTACCTCACACGCGAGTCGCCACCGACTGATGGCCATACCTGACGGTCTCGTGCATCTCTCGCGTTTCTCCCATCCGGTAGGTTTTTTTTTGTTTGTTTCTCTTGTTACCCATATGGTGTGATGTTCATCGACTCCTTTTTTCTTTTTTCTTTTGTTCATGTGGTGCCTCCTCTCGGTGTGTATCTTGCGTTCCATTCGAGATGTCTCCACTACCCTAGTCTGCTGTTTTCCCTTCTTGTCATTCGTGGGGGTGTGCTGTCGCGGTTGACCCTTTTTTTTTTTTTTTTTTCGTGTGTGTGTGTGTCTGAGTGACTGTGTGTCTGTGTGTCTGTCGAGTGTGTGCAGTGCTTCTCAACCGGTGATGTACAATTCGTTTCTTGTTCTCCGAGCAGTACGTACGTACTCACGCGTGCTGGTTTTGTTGTTCGTGTCGGCGCCTCCGCCCTTCTCTTCTACTTTTTTTCCGCTTCGTGTGAGGCGGCTGCTGTGATGTGTTCTGCTGCACGCCACGTACCTCCGTGAGGCTGCTCTCGGCAACTGCGTTTTACGGCTTGCTCCTCTGTCCGGGTACTTGGTGTGTGCCGCTGCCATACTCAACGAGCTCACACGCGTCGATGTGTCTTCTATTGGGCGTTTTTTTTTTTTGTTTTCCCGCGTGTGCCACGGTTTGTGTTTCTGTGAACTGGAACATCATCTCCTTTTTCCCTCTCTATTTAAGTGTGTTTCCTCTTCTTCTTCTGCTCTATTGATTGCCTTCGCTGGGCGGTGTCTGTCGTGCGATGCAAAAAATGGCGTCTGTGTGACGTGCGATGGAGTGCGGCAACTCGCTCCCGCACACTACCACACACAGACACACACACGCATGCGCACGAACTAAGAGGCCTGTCACGGCGGACGTGGTGCTTCTGTATCGACGCTGCACCTTTTTTTTTTCTCTCTCTTCCCCTCTCTTTTTTTTTCTGTCTCACCCCTCGCTGCTTTCTCCATCGTGTGCAAGACTGTGCACTGTATTTGGAGCTGGTGTGTGTGCACGCGTGTGTGTGTGTCTGCCTCTGCGCTACACCTCCTTCTGTGTATAGAATGACAAATGCAGTCGCGGCCACTGCAGTCGTTTGCAGCTGAGGTCTGAGAGTGTGTATGCTCTGCCCGCTTTATTTGGTTGTCCATTGCCGTCTCACTGGCGGAGTATGCTGTGAGTCAGTGAGTGTGTGTGAGTGTGTTGTCAGCGGCGACGGCGTATGATCTGTGTGGCAGTTCGTGCATCACCGCCTGTACGCGTTTGTACAGCTTCTCTATCTTTCCACGTGAGTGTGTTTCATATTTTGAATGTGTCTCTGTGTTCCTGACGTTTTTTTTTTTTTTTCGTTTTGTGTTTCCATTTCCTTTTGGCACTCCTGGAGCTGTGTGGACAAGCAAGCAAACAAAGAAGCGGAAGAAGAGGAGGACGGAGAGGCACACACATGCACACACACACACACACACGGTCGCACATCGTGGCGTGGCTGGCTGCAGTTGATTTGTGGCTCGGTGGACGCGTGCGGAGTGAGATGGTGTCTCGGTGGCACCCACACAGCTACCGGTGTCTTGTGTCTCACAGCCGAGAAGGGTGGAGAGACAGGACACAGGCGTGAGTGGAGGAGCCGGCGGTCTCGTCTTCCGCTCAGTCTTGTGCTGCCTCCTCCGCGTCCCCACTCTCGTCATCCTCTATTGTAGAAGTGGCTACCGTACCCTCCAGCCACAAGGCAGTGCCGCCGATGTCGGCCATGCACCACCTCGCCCACTCGGCACGTATCTCTTCCTTCAGCGACTGTGCAACACGCCTCTGCCTCCTCCTTCCTCTTCTCTTCTGCTCCCTGTTTTGCTTTTTTGTTTTCACAGAAAGAAAGAGAGACAGGCACTTCTCGGCCCACCTCGACGTGTTTCCAGAGCACACAGACACACAAACACACACAAGCACAAACAAGTACAGAGTCTTGTCCACCTCTTGTCGAGCATACGGCCCAGCTTGCATCTTGTGCTGCTTTCCTCCGAATCCCTGCAGCCACTCCTCCCCTCACCTCCCTTACTCTGCCAGCTCTCTCCACGGACGATGGAGGCGTACCCGACAGACCACACGTCGTGGCTGGCGAAGCTGGTGAGCTTCGACACCGTCAGTCGGAACTCGAACTTGCCGCTGCTGGACTACGTGAAGGGCTACCTGGAGAGCCTGGGAATCGACTCCCTCTACGTCTACCACCCGGCAAAGACCCATGCGAACCTCTTCGCGACGCTTCCAGGCAAAGACGGCACGAAGGAGGGCGGCATCGTCCTCTCCGGCCACACAGACGTTGTGCCGGTGGATGGGCAGAAGTGGGACAGCGACCCCTTCACACTGACGGAGCGGGACGGCAAGCTCTACGGCCGCGGTACGGCGGACATGAAGGGCTTCATCGCCGTGTGCCTCACGCTTCTTCCGACGTTTCTGGCGATGAAGCGCACGAAGCCGATCCACCTTGTCTTCTCCTTTGACGAGGAGTGCGGCTGCCGCGGCATCCCGTACTTGATCCGCTACCTCAAGGCGATGAACTTCAAGGCGGACTGCTGCCTCGTCGGCGACACCGGATTCGAAATCCGCACTGGGAGCAAGGGTCTGAACTCGTGGAAGGTGGTGGTCCGTGGCAAGGCGATCCACTCGTCGATGGCGCTGATGAACACGAGCTGCAACGCCATCGAGTACGCGGCGCAGATCATCACCAAGATCCGCGCCATGGCTATGGACCTGAAGAAGAACAGCAAGCATGACCCGCGCTACAGCTGTCCCTTCTCCTGCATGTCGCTCGGCACGATCAAAGGCGGCAACGCCGTGAACACGGTGCCTGCGGAGTGCGAGTTCGAGTTCAGCGTCCGCGTCACAGAGACTGCCATGGCGAAGCGCGTGGAGGCGGAGGTGCGCCACTACATCGACTCGGTAGTTCTGCCCGCGATGCGCGAGGAGTACCCGGAGGCGTCGGTGGAGATGACGCCAGACTGGGATGCGCCGGCCTTCAACGCGGATGAGAACAACCCCTTCACCCAGACAGTGCGGAAGATGATGAACGACTTCACGGTGCGCAAGATGTCCGGCGGCTCCGAGAGCGGCTTCTTCGAGGAGACGCTCGGGATTCCCACCGTGATCGTCGGTCCTGGCGGCTACAAGGTGCATCAGGCGAACGAGCACACCGAGGTGAGGTTGCTCGACAAGAGCATGAAGTTCACGGAGGACCTGGTGCGCCGCTACACCGGCGCAGAAGCTGTGTCAAAGCTGTAAGAGATGGGAGCAAGGAAGAGAGGAGAGAGGGAAGTGAGGACTCCTTCGTGCGCTGCGCACATCCGCCGCAGTGGGGGAGATAGTTTTCCGGCTTCCCCGCACCGCCGCCGTCACGTTGAGTTGCACGAATGGTGGCGGTAGCTCGCCTGCTCAGCCAACGAAGTTGCCCTCCGTGTCTCTCTCTCTTTCTCTGTTTCTCTGTTTATCTGTTTCACTTTTCTCCTTTCTCCTTTTGTTCTTGTTCTCACAGAATGTCACGCACGTACAACGCACCTCCCGCGTGGCTGTGTCGTAATGCACTCCTTCGAAGAACGCAGCGTCGCTAAAAGAAAAAAAAAAGAGAGAAACAAGGGATCAAACAAAAGCAGTTGAAGAGAACATCTTTCACGCTACGACGGAGTTACTCTCTCTCTCTCTCCTCTCGTCGCACTCCCAGACAGCGGTGCATCGTACGGAGGGTGGGAGGGGAAAGGGTGCGTGGTGTCGCTGCTCTTCCTCACGGGCATTCCGACTGGCCGCTCGTGTCGCCATCCCCCCCCCCCTCCTCTTCCCTGCCCTGTGCACTGCAGGGCTCCCAACGTACGTAATTCCATGCACATCTGCGTTGACTTTTGTTTTTTGTGCGTGTGTGTGTGTGTGTGTGTGTGTATGTTGCAGACGCTTGCTCGCTCTAGTCTGTTGCAGAGCTCGCACGGGTATGACCTTGTTCGACTAAATCTCTTTTTTTTTTTCTGATGCGTCATGGCGCTGTTCTACATCGTCCCGAGGAGTGTGAAGAGCGGCGCTGTGTCGCTCGCAACCGCGCTCTCCCATTGGCGTAGAAAAAGGGGGAGGGAGGAAGGGGTGAAGGGCAAGTGGTTGCAAGCCAAGCGGCGCGGCACTGCTCCTTCTGTGTTGCCAGCATCCTTTCCTCCGCCCCAGCTTCCACCCTTCCTTCTCCGCCTCTCTGTACGTCTGTGTGAGCTGTTGGAGCTCGAGGCGGTCATGGAGAAGTTGTCGCGTCCGCCGCAGACTACAGAGGTCTTCGGAAGGACTGTGTGAGGCTGCCTTCTCTGCTTCGTCTTTCCAACTGACGGACTGCGAAGCTGTCGGTGCGAGAGACGCGACGCTCTCCGTCTCTCTCTGTCTCGGCGGTGGTTCTCAGGATAAGGGGACACACCGCTTCTGCTGTGTGCGTGTGTGGTGCGCACCACCGACTCTTCCACTCTCCCCTGATTCGACTCCCTCACCTCCCCCGCGCGAACTTGTGCACCTCCTCTCCACCGGATACACTGCCGCAGACCACAGTCGTCCCCCAAACGAACACAGCGCAGTTTCACATCTCCTTTTCAAGTATCGTCACACATCTCAGCGCTTTGTCCTACGCTGCAGAGCTGCCGGCTCCATCTTCCACCACTGTGTGTGAGTGAGTGACGCAAGGTGCTCGCCACGAGAGCCTCCCTCCGCACGCTTACCGCTGCTGTCGGTGAAGCTGGCTGCTGTGCAAGAGCAAGGCGTGCCCCACAGTACTTCGGTGCAGCGTCGGGATTGCTGTTTGGAAGGACTCTGTCGAGGCATGTCTGACTATCCCACGACGCCGAAAGCGTGGCTGGCGAAGCTTGTGAGCTTCGACACCGTGAGCAGCAAGTCGAACCTTGACCTTCTGCGGTACGTGGAGGGCTACCTGAAGGCGCTCGGTATCAAGTCGACGTACATCTACAACGCCGAGAAGACGCATGCGAACCTGCTCGCGACGCTGCCTGCGTCGAACGGCGCGACGCAGGGCGGGATCATCCTCTCCGGCCACACGGACGTTGTGCCTGTGGATGGGCAGAGGTGGGACAGCGACCCCTTCGTGCTGACGGAGCGGGATGGCAAGCTCTACGGCCGCGGTGCCGCCGACATGAAGTGCTTCCTTGCTGTTTGTCTCGCATTGACGCCGCAGTTTCTGGCGATGAAGAAGGCGAAGCCCATTCACTTTGCTTTCACCTTTGACGAGGAGGTGGGCTGCGCTGGTGTTCCGCTGCTGACAAAGTGGTTAAAGGCGCAGGGCTTCAAGGCCGACTGCTGCCTCGTGGGGGACGGAGACTTCATCGTGCGCACAGGTAGCAAGGGTGTGAGCTCCTGGAAGGTTGTCGTGCACGGGAAGGCGATCCACTCGTCGATGGCGCTGATGAACACGAGCTGCAATGCCATCGAGTACGCGGCGCAGATCATCGCGAAGATCCGCGCCATGGCGATCCGTATCCGAAAGACCGACAAACGCGATCCGAGCTACACGTGCCCCTTTTCTTCCATGAGTGTGGGGACGATCAAGGGCGGCAACGCCGTGAACACAGTGCCTGCGGAGTGTGAGTTCATCTTCAGCATCCGGGTAACGGAGACCGCGTTGGCGAAGCGTGTGGAGGCGGAGGTGCAGCAGTACATCAACGAGACGATCCTGCCCGCGATGCGCGAGGAGTACCCGGAGGCGTCGGTGGAGATGGTGCCGGAGTGGGACGCACCCGCCTTTAACGCAGACGAGAAACATCCGTTTACACTGCTCCTTCGGGAGATGGTGAAGGACTTCGCGCTCCACAAGACTGCGGGTGCGACAGAGGCTGGGTCCTTCGAAGATGGTCTCGGCGTACCCACTGTGATTTGTGGTCCAGGAGGCGCCAGGTCCCACATGCCGAACGAGTACACCGAGGTGAGTCGCCTGGACAGCTACAGCGTATTTCTCACTGCTCTGCTGCAGCGCGTGGTGGGGGAGAAGGCGGCGAGCCTCTCTCGCCTCTGACGTGGCTGAGTGCGAAGAGCGGGGGGGGGGCAGAGGAGCTGTGGTCTGTGGCGTTCAGGACGGCTGAACGCTCATCTTCGACGAGGCAGTTCTGGTGTCTGAGCTCTTCTTCTCGTATCGCAGCGTTCATCCTGTTCTGCGTGTGTCTCCACCCGCATATCTGCGAGCGTGTGTGTGTGTGTGTGTGGCGTAGCGTGCCTCTCATGTGTAGCTGTGTTTGGAGGATGCACCTCTCCTCCTCTCCGTCTCCTACATTATTCCACTGCGGTGTGTCCGCGTGCCTGCGCGTCCCCACTCTCCTCCCTCTCCCACCACCTTCTTGCCTCGCCTGCCCCCGCCAGGCTGGTGTCGCTGCTGTGGTCTGCGTGTGTGTTTCACCAGTGCCGGATGCGAAGACACAGACCCTCTCTCCCCCCTTCTCCTCTCCCTCCCCAGACACGCACCCCCACGTACAGATGTGTGTGTGGCGGTGCCCACGGATGAGCGCTGTGTGTGTCGGAGGGGTGGAGGGGTGAGTGGGTGAGGGAGGGAAGAGGTGAGGACTGTGGCGGTGCGCGGCTCCTCTTTTTCTTTTCTTCTTCTTTTTTGTAGCTTTCGTCGTCTCATCGCTTGTCCCCTTTGCCAATTCGGCAAGCGAGGCCACGCCGCCGGCGGTATCGCCGTGTCTCCACGCCTGTCTGTTTGCGTTGTGTGTGTTTTTCTTCTGTGACCTCCTCTGTTCCACTGGCCGCAGCCGAGGACGCACGCACGCGTGCGGAGCTGCGCGTCTATATCGCCACTGACGCTGTTCATCCATGCTTCTGCACATGCGGCGCCGTCTGCACTGCGGTGCGGTGCACATCGAAAAGAAACAAAAAAGAGAAAAACAGACAACACACACGGCGAGAAACACACATGTCCCACCGCGTGTCGAGAGAGACGTCTCCCGAGCACACACAGATGGATGGCGTGGTGGACACCGTGTAGCGCTGTCAGTGCTAGGGGTCGTGCTGCCGCTGTGTCCGTGGATGTGTTCAACACACTGTCCCCTGTTCTGTTCCCTGTCAGCGGTGGCTTGGTTCTCTGAGGAGGTGAGAGGATAATGCGTTGTTCTTGTGGGATGTGTTGCGCACGGAGGGCGAGTGGCTCACAGCTGTCGAGCTCCCTTCGCACCCCTTTTGTACTCATGAAACGCTGGCGGACGTTCCATCGTCATCACTGTCCTGTTCTAGTCACTCCAGTTGTTGAACGCTCTCTTCAGACTCGGACAACACACCCACCAAAGCACTCGAGCACACCTTGACTCGCCACACCGGCTGAGGTATCAACGAACGGAGTCGAATCGCGCAGGCGAAGCTCTTTCACGGAGGAGGGTATCCCGACGCGCATCGACTTGCTCTCGCCTTTCGTGTTCTCCATCGCAACGTGCACTACCACCCGTGGCGTTGCGCGCACGTACGAACGTCTTTTCTTTTTCTTCTTTTTATTTCAGCGAGTCCTCACGTCATCCACGACTCGTCATGTCCGACTTCCCCACGACGTACACGCAGTGGCTGGCGAAGCTGGTGAGCACCACCTCCAATGTGGAAATGATGGAGTACATCAAGGCATATTTGAAGACCTTTGGTGTGGAGGCATCGTATCTTCAGAGTCCCTCGACGACACACACGAACCTGTTTGCGACGCTGCCGGCGTCGAACGGCGTTACGCAGGGTGGCATCGTGATGTCGGGCCACACGGACGTGGTGCCGGTGGAGGGGCAGAAGTGGGACAGCGACCCCTTCACACTGACGGAGCGAGACGGCAAGCTCTACGGCCGCGGCGCCTCAGATATGAAGGGCTTCATCGCCGTGTGCCTGACCCTGACACCCACCTTCATGGCGATGACCCGCACGAAGCCGGTGCACTTCGCCTTCTCCTTCGACGAACAGGCCGGGTCTGCTGATGCCCCGCTGATGGCGAGCTGGCTGAAGGCGAAGGGCTTGAGGGCGGACTGCTGCCTCGCCGGGGATGGCGGCCTGAAGGGTGGCGCCGGCGGCAACGGCTTCAGCTCGTGGAAGGTGGTGCTGCACGGCAAGGCGGTGCATCCATCGATGTCTGTCGTGGACACGAGCTGCAACGCTGTCCAGTACGCCGCGCAGCTCATCACCAAGGCTCGCCAGATCGCTTTGGATGCCACAGAGAACGGTAAACACGACCCCACCAACAGCGCGCCATTTTCCTGCATGAACTTCGGCATGCTTGGAGGCGGCAATGCAGCGGGCGGTGGCCATACCGGCTGCGAGTTCACGTTCAGTGTTCGCGCCATGCACTCGGGAGTGGCGAAGCGTGTGGAGGCGGAGGTGCAGCAGTACATCAACGAGACAATCCTGCCCGCGATGCGCGAGGAGTACCCGGAGGCGTCGGTGGAGTTCATGCCGGACTGGTTCGCACCCGCCTTCAACGCGAATGAGAGACACCCCTTCACGAAGATGGTGCGTGAGATGATGAGAGAGCACAAGATCCGAAAGGTCGGCGGTGGCACGGAGAGCGGGTTCTTTGAGGAGGACCTCGGTATCCCCACGGTGCTTGTGCGGCCCGGCGGGGAGAACACCCACCTTGCGAACGAGTACACGGAGGCGGCGCTGTTGGAGCGCTCTGGCAAGTTCACGGAGGAGCTGGTGCGTCGAGTCGCGGGAAAGACACCGGTGGACTTCTCCAAAGTGTAGCGGTGCTCTTGGGGCATCAGAGGCGGCGCAGCTTTTCTGTCCTTTTTTTTTTTCAGTTTGTCTCATCTTTACCGCTTTGTCGATGAGCTGTGCCGTCGGTGCATCACTAACTTCACTCGCCACCCACCGTCAGCGCGCACATCTAATCCTCCGCTGCTGCACTGAACTCTCACAATTCTTGCGTGGCAGACTTGTGTCTTGGCTATTTGTGAGACTCACCGCTGCAGGCGGTGTTGTCTGACGTGTTGGTATCTCTGAGCTTCTGTGCACGTCTGTGAGTGTGTTTGTGTCTGTGAGGGTGTGCTTTGTTTTTTTTTCTTTTCCTTTTGGGTCGCCTCTGCCGTGTGTGTGTGTTGATGTCTCTCCTTTTGACTCTGACGTGCAATGTGGGCCCGACGTGTCTGTCGAATTCGCGGCCCCGTCGTATCGTCCGTTATCTCCGCTCCACCCTGCGTCTCTCCCTCGACTGGCGTGCGTGCGTCTGTGTGTGTGTCGGCCTGTTGTCGCACACACAGGAGAGAGAGCTCCCTTTCCGCTGCACCGGAGTCGAATTTCTTCAGACACGTACCCGCAGACACGCTCTCCCCCCTCCCCCCCCCTCTCTACTTGTCCATCTATCGACAGGCAAGTCATCAGCAGCTCCTCCGCAGCGCCTCCTCTTTTTTGTCGAGGGTTTCGCACGTCCAGCGGCGGCGGTGCAGGTCGTGTATGGCGGTGGGGACACACGTTGAAGATGAAGTGCACCAGGAATGAGGGAGACGGGGGCAGAAACAAGGAAGAAGAGCGGTGCAGTGTTGGAAGGGATCGCATCTGCGTCCTCCACCTCCCTCCATCACACGCGCGCGCACGCTTAGAGTCAGAGATGGAATGCGAATCTACAGATCTTCCTCCTGCCACACACACGCGCGTGTACCTACGCTGAAGATCACGTCTTCCGCCTTCCTGAAAACACCATCGCAGTCCACTTCCTCCACCTTCTTCCTCATCTGCTACTGTTTCTGTCGGCTACTCTCTGTGCCTCTGTGCGGACTGCACCTGTCCCTCACAGCTCATCCGCCACACTTGTTCCTTCAGTCTCTCGCGCACCTTCACAACTTCTCTTCTCTCTCTGTATCTCTCTTTCCCCCCCCTGTCGTCAGCCTCTACCGCAGCGATCATCATGCCCGACTTCCCCACGACGTACACGCAGTGGCTGGCGAAGCTCGTCAGCTTCAACACCGTCAGCAGCAACTCCAACATCGAGATCATGGACTACATCAAGGCGTACCTGAAGACGTTTGGTATCGAATCGACGTACATATACAATCCGAAGAAGACTCACACAAACCTGTTCGCGACGCTGCCCGCGTCGAACGGCGTTACGCAGGGCGGCGTTGTACTCTCCGGGCACGTGGACGTTGTGCCGGTGGATGGGCAGAAGTGGGACAGCGACCCCTTCGTGCTGACGGAGCGGGACGGCAAGCTGTACGGCCGCGGCACGGCGGACATGAAGGGCTTCATCGCCGTGTGCCTGACCCTGACACCCACGTTCATGAAGATGAAGCGCACGAAGCCTGTGCACTACGCCTTCTCCTTTGACGAGGAGGTGGGCTGCGCTGGCGTTCCATACATGACGAACTGGCTGAAGGCGCAGGGCTTCAAGGCCGACTGCTGTGTTGTGGGTGAGGCCTCCTTCAATGTGCTGACGGGCAGCAAGGGGTTCAGCTCCTGGAAGGTTGTCGTGCACGGCAAGGCGATCCACTCGTCGATGGCGCTGATGAACACGAGCTGCAACGCCATCGAGTACGCGGCGCAGATCATCGCCAAGATCCGCCAGATCGCCGTGGACTTGAAGAAGAACAGCAAGCACGACCCGAACTACACGTGTCCCTTCTCCTGCATGAGCGTCGGGACGATCAAGGGCGGCAACGCCGTGAACACGGTGCCTGCGGAGTGCGAGTTCATCTTCAGCATCCGCGTGACAGAGAACGCTGTGGCGAAGCGTGTGGAGGCGGAGGTGCAGCAGTTCATCAGCGAAACGATCCTGCCCGCGATGCGTGAGGAGTACCCGGAGGCGTCGGTGGAGTTCATGCCGGACTGGTTCGCACCCGCCTTCAACGCGGATGAGAAGCACCCCTTCACGAAGATGGTGCGTGAGATGCTGAATGACCGGAAGATTCGAAAGGTCGGCGGTGGCACAGAGAGCGGCTTCTTTGAGGAGGTCCTCGGCATTCCCACCGTGATCGTCGGTCCGGGTGGCTACTGGGCTCACCTTGCGAACGAGCACACCGAGGTGGGCTTCTTGGAGCGTTCGGGGAAGTTCCTCGAGGATGTGGTGACTCGCGTGTCCGGCGAGGCTCCAGTGGACTTCTCGAAGATTTAGTGCTGCAAACGACAAGTCCGTAGATGGTGGGTGAAGCGGAGTGTAAGTGTTAAGAGCAGAGAGGCTGCGGCGACTGCGCTCTGAAAGGCGGCCACGACGAGCTGCATAGGTGAGTGCAATCCACGATACTCGTCTGTGTTTGCGGGTGCCTGTGTGTCTGTGTGTGTCTGTGTGTGTGGATTTCTTTTTCTATTGTACGCCGACCTTCGTTTCTGTTCTCATTTGGTGGGACTGTTTCCATTTTTGACGCTGCGTTTTACTCGCGTCGCGCAGGAGGTGACACTGCACTCAGCACTCTCCGTCTCTCGTGCGCTCTCTCGCCCTCTTTGGAGTCGCTAGCGCGTGTGTGTGTGTGTGTGTGTGTGTGTGTGTGTGTGTCCGAGACGGAGCGCTTGAGCCCAGGTAGCCTGCGCCACTGCCGGGGAGGATGGATGGAGGGTGTACGGGCGGCTGTTGTAGACCCCTCCCCTTCTTCCGTACACACGTCCACCTTTCCCCGGGTGCTGTGCTCCTTCTTCCATTTCTTTTTTTTTTCTTTTGGTGTTTTTCATGTCGTCGTCGCCGAGTCTCCACCGTGTGCTGTTTTGCGGTCTGCTGCCGCCGCACTCTGAAGCAGAAGGCTGATGGAGGGAGCAATGGGGAGAGGAGGGTGGCGAGGAGACCTGCGCTTTCAGTTGTGTCCTCAATATCAGAGTTCGTGGTTCCATCGCCTGCTCCTCTCCTGCTCCTCTCCTTTCCTCGTCTCTCTCTATTGTGTCGCCCCAGCTTTGTGCGGCTCCACTCCCACCGCCCCCCTTTCTTGTCTGGGCTTCACTTGCCCCCCGCAGGAGAGGCACGCGTGTGTGCGTGTGTGTGTCTGCGGTAGGCGCGTCGAGTTGCAGCGGTGCGTTCGGCTACGTACAACGACTTCTTCTACTACCGTCTTGCGTGTGCGCCGTTCTTTCTTTTTTTTCCTCCTACCTTCCTTCTTCCTTTCTGAATGCGTTGGTGTGCACGTCATCTGCGGCGGCCCGCGCCCCCCCTCTTTGGTCAGCCGCCCGCTTGCTGTCATCTCTACCCGGTCTGCATACACGCGTGACGGCCCTCCCCCGACGGACTGTATTGGTGTCCGTGAGAGAGGGAGGGTGAAGTGGTGCGAATTGCTGACAGGACCATGTCACCCCCATCCTCTGCGTGTGCACCTGTCTGCCGCCTGTTCCTCCTCTACTCCAGCTTCTTTTTGTGTTCCTCTGTTTCCTTCTGTCGCTGACGGTGGGTCTGCGTGCACAACACCTGACCCTCACAGCCCATCCGCCACACTTGTTCCTTCAGTCTCTCGCGCACCTTCACAACTTCTCTTCTCTCTCTGCATCTCTATTTTCCCCCTTGTTGTCAGCCTCTACCGCAGCGATCATCATGTCCGACTTCCCCACGACGTACACGCAGTGGCTGGCGAAGCTCGTCAGCTTCAACACCGTCAGCACCAACTCCAATCTGGAGCTTCTCAATTACGTCAAGGGCTACCTGAAGACGTTTGGTATCGAATCGACGTACATCTACAATCCCACAAAGACGCATGCGAACCTGTTCGCGACGCTGCCGGCGTCGAACGGCGCGACCCAGGGCGGCATCGTGATGTCGGGCCACACGGACGTGGTGCCTGTGGATGGGCAGAAGTGGGACAGCGACCCCTTCACACTGACAGAGCGGGACGGCAAGCTCTACGGCCGCGGCACGGCGGATATGAAGTGCTTCCTTGCCGTATGCCTGACCCTGACACCCACGTTCATGAAGATGAAGCGCACAAAGCCGGTGCACTTCGCCTTCTCCTTTGACGAGGAGCTCGGGTGTATGGGGATCCCGTACATGACGAAGTGGCTGAAGGCGCAAGGCTTCAAGGCCGACTGCTGCCTGGTCGGGGACGGAGCCTTCGAGGTCGGCACAGGCAGCAAGGGTCTCAGCTCCTGGAGGGTGATAGTGCACGGGAAGGCGATCCACTCGTCGATGGCGCTGATGAACACGAGCTGCAACGCCATCGAGTACGCGGCGCAGATCATCGCCAAGATCCGCCAGATCGCCGTTGAGGTGAAGAAGAGCACCAAGCACGACCCGAACTACCCGTGCCCCTTCTCCTGCATGAGCGTCGGGACGATCAAGGGCGGCAACGCCGTGAACACGGTGCCTGCGGAGTGCGAGTTCATCTTCAGCATCCGCGTCACAGAGAACATGCTGGCGAAGCGCGTGGAGGCGGAGGTGCAGCAGTACATCAGCGAGACGATCCTGCCCGCGATGCGCGAGGAGTACCCAGAGGCGTTGGTGGAGATGGTGCCGCAGTGGGATGTGCCCGCCTACAACGCTAACGAGAAGCACCCCTTCACGAAGATGGTGCGTGAGATGGTGAATGACTTCAAGATCCGCAAGAGTCCTGGCGGTACGGAGAGCGGCTTCTTTGAGGAGAACCTCGGCATCCCCACCGTGATTGTCGGTCCGGGTGGTGAGAACCTCCACCTGGCGAACGAGTACACGGAGCTGCGGCTGCTGGAAACGTCGGCGAAGTTCACGGAGGAACTTGTCCGCCGCGTTGCCGGCGAGACGCCGGTGGACTTCGCCAAGATGTGAAGGGCGGAAGAAGCGCCGCAAGGGACGTGTTAGGGATGCGAAGGGAGGCTGGCGAAGGTGAGGTCCTCCACGCTGGCTCATCTGTCGAGGGGACGTCTTCTTCAGCTGGGAAGAGGCAGCCGTCCTTTGTCCTTCGGAGTGTTCGCTCGTGTCTCCCTTGCGGTGTGTATCTGCTCTGTCCTTGCGTATCTGATGATGGTGTGGAGGTGACGGATGGGAGGAAGGGGAGGGGAGCACGACGGCGTGTGCTGCCTTTCGCTGAGAGCCTGGCTCTTGTGTGTGGTGTAGCTCGCGGAGCTGTGACTGCTTGCCGTCACGTTGCGTGAGCTAGACACTAGTTTGCTGTCGGCATTGTGGTCTGTGTCGCTGCGCAGTGTAGTACACGCATTCCTCCTTCTTCCCGAGTCCATCTCCACATCTTTCTCGTGTGTGTGTGTCGTGTTGCTCTATCTGCCGCGTTCCTTGAGTCTGGCATGGTGAGCGACTGTTACCGTAGCGTGTGCTTCTGTGTGGGTGTGTGGCTTGTGTGGTTCTCTCCACCGGTTCACGTGCTCTCACTTTTTCTGTGTGTGTGTGTCTCCACACGTTTCTATCTCTTTCTGTGCCTTTCATTATTTTGTGTGTTCGTGTGTTGTTTTATTGTTTGTTTCTGTGCTGTTGGTGTTCACCTCCGCAGAGTCACCCCACGTGAGCGTTGAAGGATGCAGCTCTTGGACTGCAGTGGGTGGGGCTGACAGAGTACCAGTTCGTGGGGGTGAGAGATGTGTGTCCGCCTCCGCCGATGCCCGTCTGCCTTCTGTTCGCTGAAGTATGCTCTGGCCACTGATCTGCAGTGCACGCGCTGCCTCCTCACCTTTTGTTTCACCTCACCCATGCCCATGCGTCCCCTCTCTCCGTGTCGGTGCCTCTCCCTCTCTCTCTCCAACGCAGCTGCAAGTGTGCGGGGGGGGGGGGGAGCGGGTGGGGGTGGGACGGTCGAAGAGCATTTGTGCACGACACCCTCATCTCTCTCTCTCTCGTGGTCTCTCTCACGCGCACATTCGTCATCTCCTGTCCACTCCGTCACATCTGCGCTCCTCCTGCTGTCACTCGTCTCATCCCCTGCACACATGTCACACACACAAAGTGTGTAGAGGTCGTACTCATAACGCTGCATCTCTCTCTCTCTGTTCCTCTTTGTCTGTGCGGCTGTCATCAGAGTTGCGTACATCCCTCGCAGGGCAGATCATCTGTTCTCAGCCTCGCACCCCTCGTCTCTCTCCCTCTCCTCCTCATCCCCAATGCGCAAGTGACGCGGCTCTCGAGACACAACCTTCTCCTTCCTGCCCCCCTCTTCACATCGCCTGGGCTCTCAGCCGCGCTGGGCACGCGAGTGCGGTGGTGCGGGGAGGGAGAGAGCGAGAGAAAGGACTGGTGGGACCGCTGAAGGACGTCGAGCATCACCGCCGCCAAACTCATTCGCCGCTCTCTCTCCCTCACTTCTTTTTTTTTTTTTTTTGTGTGTGTGCGTGTGTGCGTGTCCATCTCGCTAGCCGGGACGTCTGTGACGACAGGAACGCACAGCTGCGGAAGGAGAGGCGTGGGAGTGAGCGCGTAGGCAAACAAAGAAGCACACACACACACAAACACATACTGTCACGTGGTGGTGTTTTTTTCTTTTCTCTTCTTCCTTTGGTGTATCTGTAGGTGTAGAGTGTGCACGTGTGAGACGCGTGGAGTCATGGGGTTCCGCTTCTGTCAGCCGCGGCTAAGCGGCGTGGTGGAGACGAAGAGCGCTGCGCCGGCTGGTGCGGTGAAGAGGGAGCTGACGACCACGTCCACGGAGGTCGCCGGCCCGTGCTCCTCCGCCTCCGAGTATCCACCGCTCATAGAGCTTCATCACGCTGCCAGCGGGGGCTCCGGTGAGCACAGCCATGCCGGCGCAGCGCCAGACGAGCCGCAGGCCGAGTCCGTCGAACACCGCTCCAGCGCGCCGCGGAGCTCCCGCTGCGAGGCCGACGGCTGTCCTCTGTGGTCACCAGCCTCGGACGTGGTCTCCGGCAAGGAGGAGCTGGCGAGCCAGGACGGGTTGCCCAGGCCCGATGCCGTGATCCCCGCCTCCATCTTGACTTTCAGCCCGCGGCGCGACTCGGACGCGACGAGCCTGCGCCGCCCGTCTGTCTCCGTGCCCGCGGCGAGCAGCAGCAGCGGCACCAACGCCTTCTCCCCCCGCGGCATCCGCGCCGGCAAGCCCACGTCCCTCAGCATCACGGACACCTCGACGCCGGCAGATGGGACGGCGACGCATGCGAACAGCATCAGCGGCCCGGTCGACTCATGCTACCCCAACAGCATCCTGCGGCCCACGAGCGGCTGGGCGGACTGCCCCTCGCCTCTTGTGCCGAACCGGCCACCCAGTACCGACCACCGCAGCTCCTCGCAGAGCTCGGGGCCGCCGTCAACGCTCATGCCGCGCCGCGGGAGTGTGCGGTTCCTCGGCAGCAGCGACGACGACGACGTGGAGACGGGCGGTGTGTCGCAGGTGGTGGAGGCCTACGAGTGGAACGCCCCCTCCGCGGAGGCGACGGAGGCGAAGAGCACGGATCCATCTCCGTCGTTGTCCGGCGCCTCCTCCGCCACGACGCAGTCCACCCGTCAGCGCCTGCCACGTTCTATTATGCCGGCTGTCGCACCTGCCGGAGTCTCCGGCACGACACCGCCGTTGATCCCCGCCGCTCCACCGCGGTGCAGCCCTCCTCCGATGGGGGTGTCCGTGTCGCGCGAGACGCCGTCGCCGTGGCTCTCGGTGGAGGAGCCGCCGTCCGTGCCGGTGCACCACAACGGCGTCTTCGACGGCTTGGCACCCTTCTGCCTCAGCGACAACAGCGACCGCTCCGGCGTCTTCTCCGGGGACGGTGGCAGCGGTGTGCTGCCGCCTGCAGCGGCGCTTGCCCCCACGGCCGCCGGCGCATCGCAGTCGCCCAAGAGCATCCTGCTGCGGCCAAGCGCCAACAACAGCGGTGCGGGCTGCACTTCGTCGCCGCAGAGCCTCATCAGCCCCCTCTGGCCCGAGTCGGTGGCCGGCGCCGCCTCGCGCCGGATGAGCCGCCGGCGTCTCAGCGAGCAGTCGGGAGCGCTGGCGGAGAAGCACCCCAGTTTCACAACAACGCTGCCGCGCCACCGGAGCGCGTCACGGCAGCAGCGCCTGAGTCGCGGTGAGGACAGCAGCGACGACGACGAACGCATCATCGCGAGTGTGCGTTCCGTCATGATGCGGCTTCAGCGCACCGACGGCGCCGGAAGCCTCAGCGGAAGCTGTTCCGCGGCGCGGAAGGAAAGTGGGCTGAGCTCGGTGGACGGCAACACGCGTGCGCTGCAGGCCGCGGCGGCGATGAGCACGGCCATGTTTGCCTCTCCACAGGCCTTCAGAAAGCGGTCGGAGAGCAGACCCACCACGTCCAGCACAGGCACGTCAGACACGGGCCGCACAGGATCCTTGCGACTGGGGCGGTCCACATCGCCGGAGCAGAACCATCTGAACACCAAGTCGGAGAGGATGCTGGAGGGAGGCGGCGGTGACGGACTGGCTGGCTGATATAGGCTCAGCGGTGGCGCAGGAGAGGGGGTGTTTTTGTGTGCGGGTGGAGGAAGTGCGTTACGCTCAAGTCTTCTGCACTCTGTCTCACTCACTCACTCTCTCTCTCTCCCGTGGTGGTGGGAGGTGTGCGACTGCAGCAGCGGTGGCCGCAGGGGTGTTTGGTGCCCATGATGCTCTCGCGAAGGCATGATACTCGTTGTCCATGCTCGCTTCTTTTTGTTTTACTTGTGTGTGTGTGTGTGTGTGTTCTGTGTGCAACTGTTTATGTTCTCTCCTGATGTCATCGGAGTTGAGGGATGCACCTGTTGGCAAACCGCAGCTCCATCACGCACCCGTCGACATCATCTCTCTCTCTCTCTTCTTCTTCTTCTTTCCATCTTTTTTTTTCACTGGCGTCAATGGGCCTTGCGTACCTGTACATGCCTGTTGGTGTGTCTGTTTGTGTGTGTGTGTGTTTGTGTGTGTGTGTGTGTGTGCTATTGTCGTGGCTTCTCCGTGCCCTAGAGTACTGTTTCGTGCCTGTTGCCGTTTGTGCGCTCATGGAGTAGTGCAGGGCCGAGTGTGTCGACCTCCATCAGCCCGCTCTCTCTCTCCCTCTCTCCCTCTCTCCCTCTCTTCTCCTCGCTCTCGCTCTCTTTCTGTTTCTGCCTTCGTCTTCTTCTTGCTCCCGCTGCCGAGGGTGGACCGTCGCCGCCCTCTTGAATCTGCATGTGTGTATTTGCGTGTGTGTGTGTGTGTGCGTGTATATTTGTGGATGGGTGCAGCTGTCGTAGTGGTGTAATGGTGTAAGTTGGGCACATCTCTTGTAGGGGTGAATTGGTGTCATCAACTCAGTACCATGCATTAGACAGCGCGGCTTAAAAAAAAAAAACTCTCGGCAGAGTCGATGCGGCACGTACGCATGCCGTTCAACATGTGTGCACACTGCTTTGTTGCCTTTTTTTTTGTTGTTGTTTTGTGTTGTTCTCGCTGTGATGTGGTCTGGCGCGGTGTTTGGCGACAGGAGGAGCGAGGCAGCGGTGGCTGTTTCGTGCCGCAGATGTGTTTTGCAGCACATAAATGTGTGTCTGTCTCCGTATGTGTGTGTGTGTCTCTCTCTCCCTGTGCGTTGGTGTTGTTGTTGTTGCTGTGAGCGATGCGTGAACTTCTGCTTCCGTTCACGCTGTCTTCCTCTTCCCCCATCGTCTTCACTCCTCCATGTCCGTGTGGTTCTCCCTCCCTCCCTCTGTGGCTGACTGCGTTGCCCTCTCTCTCTCTGTCTCTCGAGAGAGTTGTGGAGCTCCAACTCATACTCAGCGTCCGCACGGGTGCCATGTCCTCCACCATCTCCCGTCGTCCCCCCTCATCCGCCCTCCCCCCTCCTGTCTATCACCACTTCTCTCTGTTTGGCCTCCGCCTAGTTCTGTGTCAAGCGCACGGACACACACACACACACACAGACATCAACACGCAGTCGTAGACACAGGGTCTCTCTCAGTGCATCCATGCACCGTTGCTGAGTCGGCCTAGTGGGACTGTGCGCTCATGCGCTGGAGTCGCGTCACTGTGGCACCATCTCGGTCATGCCGATGTCCTCTCACGCCTTGGCCAGGAGGCTGTTGCAGCGGACTCCCCACGCGGCACCACCGTCACCACCCTCCACCTCTCTCTCTTTTATTCTCCTCCCTCTCTCTCTCTGCTTCGGTGCTCGACCTTCACCCCGCTGCCGATGTCACGTTACGTGTTCTCCTCCACCTCGCCATCTTGTCGCCCAACGCCGCAGCGGTCTGTCCTTGCCTCTCCCTGTCTATCAGTCGCCACAGCACATCATCTATACACACACACACACAAACGCACACATCCGCGCGTCATCTCTTCGTGGAGGCACTCTGTCGGTTGAATTTGTCCTTCATCGTCTTCAAGAGACACACCGCCGCTCCTCCGCCGGCGCAGTCGGCGGGTCACGGCGCCGCCACACCCCCACACCCACCGGCTCACACTCTTCTCGCTTCTTCACTCTCTTCCAGCGATGCTGCGGCGTACGTGGCGGGCACGCGCGCGACCGCGTGGGTGGACGGCCGTGTCGCGGGACAAGGTGCACTTTGACGTGTGTGTCATCGGCGGCGGCCCGGCCGGCATTGCGGCGGCGCTGCGGGCCGTCCACTACAACAAGCGTGTGTGCATCGTGGAGAAGGCGCGGCTCGGCGGTGCGGATCTGTGGGACGGCGCACTGCAGTCCAAGACGATGTGGGAGTACGCGACCGTCATGGCGAAGCTCCGCGGGAAGGCCGCGATGCGCCTCTACGGCGAGAGCCTCGACCGCTACCTCGAGATCGACGAGGCGAAGATGCGGCAGTCGATGGAGACGGTGAGCCACACCCGCGAGGCCCAGATCCGCACCGCGCTGGAGGCGGCGGCGAACGTGAGCCTCGTCTTCGGCAAGGCGACCTTCAGCAACAACCACGAGATCCAGTGTCACAACCAGCGCACGAAGGAGTACCGCAGCATCACGGCGGACTACTTCGTGCTGGCGACAGGGTCGAAGCCGCGAAAGCACCCCTTTGTGGTGGCGGATGGCCGGCTCGTGATGACGTCCGACCACATCATGCAAGCCCCGCTGCCCAAGAGCCTCGTCATCGTCGGCGCGGGTGTGATCGGCTGCGAGTTCGCCGGCATCATGGGCCGCCTCGGCAAGACGAAGGTGTCCATCATCGACAAGGCACCGCACATTCTGCCACGCGAGGACCCCGACATCGTCCGCATGATCGAGGACGGCATGAAGCAGGCCGGTGTGGTCGTCCACCACAACTCTGACCTCTACGACATGCAGCCGTGGGAGGAGACGGAGGCGGAGGCGCTGGAGCGGCACCCGGAGGAGCCGGCGCCGCAGTCGGGCGTGCAGTACACCGTGATGGAGCGCAGCACGCGGCGGCTGACCACGTTCCAGGTGGAGCGGGCGCTGCTGTCCGTGGGGCGGGTGCCGGACTGCACCGGCCTCGGGCTCGAGAACACCACCGTCAAGACGCGTGGCGCCGACCTCAGCGTCAACAGCTTCGGCCAGTGCGTCGGCACAACGCACATCTTCGCCGTCGGCGACGTCGCCACGCACCGGCACCTTGTGAGCATGGGCGAGGCTCAGGCGCGGCTCGCCGTGGACTACATCTACGGCACGCTGCCCAAGGTCGTGCCGAACCTGGCGGAGACGATGTCGAGCGTCGCCTTCCTCACCCGCGCCGTCGCGTCCGTCGGGCTGAACGAGTCCGAGTGCCGCGAGAAGGGCATCGCCTACATCGCGGCGCGCTACAGCTACGAGGTCGTCAGCCGCGCCGTCGCCGCGGCCAACACGCGGGGGTTTGTGAAGATCATCGTCGCCGATGATCCGGAGCGGCGCATCCTCGGCGTGCGGGCGGTGGGCATGAACGCGAGCACGCTCGTTGACATCGGCTCCCTCGCGATTCAGAATGGCCAGACGGTCTACGACCTCGCCGGGCGGCTCACCGCCTACCCCGCCGTCTCGCAGGCCTTCCAGGAGTGCCTGCGCTCGATCCTCGACCGCCCGGCCCGGCCACACGCGCGGCCGGCGTGCGGGGTGAAGCTGACGAAGTGGTCCCCGGCGGACATGGGGCGGGGGATCGCCTACAAGGGCAAGGCGGAGGCGGCGCTGCTCGACACGTCGCGGGCGGCGGAGGTGGAGGCGGTGCTGGAGCAGCGGTGTGGGGCAGCCGCGCGAGAGGCGAGGGCGGCAGCGGTCGCGGACAACACCGCCACCAGCGGCATCCGCCCAGGCTCCTTCTTTGCCACACCGACCTCCTGATGGACAATGTGCGAGGACGAGGATGGGTATGGAGAGGGGCGGGTGAAGCAGAAGCGCATGCGCGTGTGCGTGTCTCTCTCTGTGTGCATGTGTGTATGGGATTGCATTGGCCAAACCGATTTTTGCGGGAGTTTTTTTTTTTGTGGGTCCACGCACGTGTCTCTGTGTGTGCAGGCGGAGGACCGCCGCGGCACCAACGTGTTGCGCTTCTCTGATTTCTCTCCTGCTGTATTGGACCGCGGCGCATGTGCGCCTGCTCAACCTCCAGAGAGAGAGACACACAGACACAGAGTTGCAGAGAGAGAAGTACGGACAGAGAGAGTAGAGACACGCATGGAGACGAGGAGCATTCTCTCTCCCTCACCTCCTCCGCACCTTCTTTTTCTGCCTGTGTCGTCACCCCACTTCGGCGAAGGTACGTGTGATGGTGTAGCAGCGCCTCTCTTCTATCCCCCATCACGCTCACCTTCCCTGCACCTCTCCCCTCTCTCCCTCCCTCTCCTTCCAAGTGCTGAGCACACGCCAGATCAGTTACAATACGCCGCGTTGGTGCACACGTGTCTGTGAAGGACTTCTACACACACACACATACGAAACCTGTGCATTCCTCTCACACTCCACTTGGTGGACAAGAGTTGCGGAGGAAGGAGTTGCAGCCGCACCTTCGTTTTTTTTTTTTTCCTCCTTTCTTTGTTGTCCGTCCTCGGCTTAGACGCCACAGGCAGCGTGTGCACGCACTGTCGACGGACGGCACCACCCGCTGCTGCTGCTGAACCTCCTCCTCCTCATCGCAGTGTTTCTCTGCCATCGCCCCCGTCCCCCTTTTTTTTTTTTACTCGACCTTACTCGATCTTACTCTACCGTGCGCTGTGTTGACTCGAGCCGCGAGCAGCCTCTTTCCTCTTCCCTCTCTCTCGTGGAGAACTCAGTCATTCCTCCCTTCCAGTGCACTTGTCGTTGTGTCGTGCGCTCTCTCTCTCTCGTCTGGTGGTGGAGGTAAGACAACTCGGAGGCGAGTGAGGCACCACTCACAGCAGCCCTCCTCGCGCGCTGTGCGGTGCTTCTGTGTGGAAAGGAAGGCGATCCCAGCTGATTCCCTCCTTCTCTCTTTTTTTTTTTTGTTGTTTGTAACTCTTCGGCTGGAGTGCCGTCGTCTTCGCCACCGTGAGAGGTGGTCGTGTCGTGTCGTGTGTGTGTGTGTGTGGCGCGTGTGTCGTCAACTCTGCTTCTTGCCCCCTCCCCTCTAGAAACCATGTTCCAGCGCTCCTGTGGGCGATGGAAGGTGCCTTTCCCGGTGCTCCGCAGCGCCGGCACCTTCCCGCGGTTCGACGTGTGCATCATCGGGGGCGGCCCTGGCGGCATCGCGACGGCGATGCGCGCCGTGGACTACGGCAAGTCCGTCTGCATCGTGGAGGCGGGCCGCGTCGGCGGGGCGGACCTGTGGGGCGGCACGGTGCCGTCGAAGATGATGTGGGAGATCGCCGACTTCGCGGCGTCGCTGACGGGGCCGGAGTTTGCGCGAGACCTGCTGGACGCGGAGCAGATCCGCGGCATCGTCGACGGCATCCCGAGCTGGCGCATAACGCAGCTGCTCCAGAAGACGTGCGCCGAGAAGGAGCGCGAGTACCGCGCCTTCCTAACGGCGTCTGGCGTGCAGCTCATCGAGGGCAAGGCGTCCTTTGCCAACGCGCATGAGATCGACGTCCACACCGAGGGGACGGGCGAGTACCGCACCCTGCACGCCGACAACTTCGTCATCGCCACCGGCGCGAGCCCGCGCAACCACGTGCTGGCCAAGTGCGACCACACCCGCATCGTCAACTCCACGGACATCTTCCACCTGCCCATCCCCGCCAGCATGGTGGTGATCGGCGCCGGTGCGATGGGATGCGAGGTCGCGTCCATGTACGCCAAGCTGGGCCGCACGCAGATCTACCTGGTGGACAAGGCGGCGCGCGTTCTGCCGCACGAGGATGAGGACATCGCCGCCTACGTGCAGCGCCACCTCAGCCGCCGCGGTGTCGTCCTGCACCACGACTGCCGCCTCTTCGATCTCGAGGCGGGCGAGGCGGACTGCCAGTACTCGGTGCGGAACATCTGCAGCGGCGACATCGCGACCTATCACGTCGAGCGCGCCTTGGTCGCGGTGGGGCGCCAGCCCAACCTCGACACCCTCGGCCTTGAGAACACGAAGATGCGCGTCGAGAACGCACGGCTCGACTGCGACGAGTACAGCCGCTGCAAGCCCTACACCCACATCTACTGCATCGGCGACGTCACGGGGACTCAGAAGACGGTCAACATCGCGCAGGCGGCGGGGCGGGCG
Organism: Novymonas esmeraldas; assembly: GCA_019188245.1. NCBI lineage: Eukaryota > Euglenozoa > Kinetoplastea > Trypanosomatida > Trypanosomatidae > Novymonas > Novymonas esmeraldas. The sequence goes on along the minus strand of JAECZO010000016.1, from coordinate 164,877 downwards.
GCGGCGGACACCATGTTCGGCTCCTCGCCGCGGCTGGCGGTGAACACGAACGTTCTCACGAACATCGCGACGGACATGTTCCTGGAGAACGAGGTCGCCGGCATCGGCCTCAACGAGCAGCAGTGTCGCGCGCGCGGCATCAGCTACAGTGTTGCGAAGCTGGAGCACAAGCACCTCACACGCGCCATCGTGATGGGCGTGACGGACGGCTTCGTGAAGATGATCGTGACGAACAACCGCGAGAAGCGAGTCCTCGGTGTCCGCGCGGTGGGGCCGCACGCCGGCTCTGTGGTGGAGGTGGCCTCCCTGGTGCTGCGCAACAATGAATCCGTGTACACGATGCTGAAGCACAACCCCGCCTACCCCTCGTTGGTGTCGGCGCTGACGGACTGCGCGGCGATGCTGGTCGGCCGCGGTGCGCGCCGCTCGAACGTGGTGGACGGCATCTCCATCAAGAGCTGGACACCAGAGGACAGGATGTAGGAACACACATTCAAACAGAAAAAAAAAAAAGGTGGCGTCTCTCATACCTCTCACGGAAGAGGACGTGTTCTTTGTTTTGTGTGTGTGTGTGTGTTGTGTCCCTCTTGGCGACTGTCTCTCTCCTCTTCTGTCTCTGTCCCACTTCACACACACATCTCCGCCCTGTCTTCCTTTCATCGTCGACATCCGGCGGGGAAGAAGAGGGGAAGGAGAGGGAAGGAGAGGGGAGGGGAGAGTGGGCGAGCACTGCTGCGACTTGCTCACCGGCTCTCCCGCGGTGGGAGAGGACAGCGGCGCTGCGTCACTGCTTTGCATGTACGGTGATGGATTGTGTGAAAAAAAAAAAAAAAAAGAGGAGTCGGGGCTGGACTGTGGTGGCATCTGTGCATTTAGAGCTGGAGCTTCTCACCGCTCGTTTCCTCCACGGCAACACCATGTGGTGTCTCTCTCCGCGTGTATCGCGGGGCCGGTGCGACGCATGGGCTGAGAGAGAACCCTCGCCGCTGTCTGGTATGCTGCTGCTGCTTCTCGCACCGTCTCTGTCTCTCTCTCTCTCTTTCCGCTGTGAGGTGCGAACCTCTCTCTCTCTCTCTGCACGCATAGGTGCATCTGTGTGTACAACTGTTTGTCTGTGTGTGTCGTGTTGGGTGACGTGCACAGTGCATAGATCTGTCGTGTCCTCTTCACGTATCGCACCCGACGTCTGCGTCGTCTCGCACACACAGACACACACACTCTCTCTCTCTCTGTGGTCTCCCCGCTTCTCACGCATCCCTTGACATCTCTGGTGCAGGGAAGGCACCTGCGGTGTGCACGTGGCAGAGATGCTCGCCACCTCACCACTGGAGCGGCGCGGCGACGGGGCCATGACCGGCACGTCAAAAGTAGACGACATCATCGGCAAGCTGCTCCTCCACCCCACGCACAACACTGCGGCGCCGAGCAGGGAGGCGACCAGCCCCCTCGCGTCCTACGCGCGGCAGTCGCGTCTGCAGGCCTTCCAGGCGGAGTCCGCAGGGGCGGCATCGGCGCCCAAGACGGGGGTGGCGAGCCGCACGGTACAGCCGCGCGGCCGCAGCGGCAGCGGCCTCGCCGACGCGCCTGAGCTCGCCACGGGGGAGATGACGGAGGAGGAGGTGGTGTTCCTCGTGATGGCAACGCGGAGGCTGTTCATGTCGCAGCCGATGCTGGTGGAGATCAGTGCGCCGGTGAACATGTGTGGCGACGTGCACGGGCAGTACAACGACCTCCTGCGACTCTTCCAGCTCGGCGGGTTCCCGCCGGAGAGCAACTACATCTTCCTCGGCGACTACGTCGACCGCGGGGAGCAGTCGCTCGAGACGGTGTGCCTGCTCTTCGCCTACAAGCTGCGCTTCCCCGACAACTTCTTCCTTCTCCGTGGCAACCACGAGTCCAGCAGCATCAACCGCATCTACGGCTTCTTCGACGAGTGCAAGCGGCGCTACAGCGTGCGACTCTGGAAGCTGTTCACCGACACGTTCAACTGCATGCCTGTCGCGGGCCTCGTGGATGGCCGCATCCTCTGCATGCACGGCGGCCTCAGCCCCGAGCTGCACAGCCTGGACCAGATCCGCCGCATTCTGCGGCCCTCCGACGTGCCGGACAGCGGGCTCATCTGCGACCTGCTCTGGTCCGACCCGGCGGACGACCCCATCACCGGGTTCGGTGAGAACGACCGCGGCGTGTCGTGGACCTTCGGCGAGAACGTGGTGGAGAACATCACCCAGGCACTGGACCTCGACCTCATCTGCCGCGCGCACCAGGTCGTCGACGAGGGCTACCGGTTCTTTGCAAAGCGCAAACTGGTGACGGTGTTCTCCGCCCCGAACTACTGCGGCGAGTTCAACAACTACGGCGCATTCCTGTGCGTGGACGAGAACCTCCTCTGCAGTGTAAAGCAGCTGGCTCCACTCTACGACGTGGACGACATCGAGTAACAAGGTGTGCCAGTGCCTGTGTATGTGTGTGTGTGTGTGTGTTTGGTTGGATCATTGTGTCACGTGTCATCGTTGCTTTTTCTTGTTTTTGTACATGTGTGTTTCGGCGTGTGTGTACATGTGTGTGTGTCCACCTTTGGTGGAACTCGCCTCCCATCCCTGCCCTCCCTCTTACTCTCCTCCTCCTTCTTGATGGAATGGTGTCTCGAGTGTTCGCCCATCGAGTGGAGTGTGTGGGAGGCGGGGGCGGGGCTCACCGGCTGTGTGGGCGAGGAAAGGCTGTGTCCTTGTGAGGGGACTGGTGCTGATGGACATGGATGCGATCGAGGGTTGATGTCGCCATCTCGTGTCAGCTGCCCCTCTCTCTCTTTCCCACTCGGTGTCATCATGCCTGGCACGGATGATGCTGTGAGTTGGAGGAGAGAGGGGGCAGCACATCCCCTTCGCACATCTCCGCCTCTACCACCATCACCATCATCATTACCATCACGAAGGCGACGACCACCGTGACGTTGTCGCTCATTTTCCATCTTTGTTGCTGTGGCTGCGTCTCCCCACTGGCAACAATGTAGAGTGGTCTCTAGCGTGTCTGTCATCGTGTAATGCCATCCTGTGTACATCTGCGCTTGAGTGTAGGAGGCCGTGACCGAGGATGGCCGCTCCACGCACCAGTCTCGCTCGTTGCACGTTCCACCAACTCGACTGTTGTTCATCTCGGGTATGTGTGGTCGAGTGGGTAAGCCTCTCTTTCTCTCGCTGCTTCTCGCTGTGTCGCTGTGCAGTGTGACGGAGATGATGAGGATCTGTGCGTTTGTGTCGATGTCTCTGTGTTTCTGTGTGTGGATGCGACTGCCCTCTCATCTCACCTCTTCTTGGCTCACTCCATCCATCCCTTCCTCTCCCACAACTCCCTCTTCTTCCTTCTCTTCTCCCTTCGTGAGAAAGGGCAAATCAACGAAGTAGCGTCCACTACACTGATGCATCCACGTGCTGCACCTCGCGTCGGCATCCCCTCTCCCTCTCCCTTCAGTGCAGATGATGCTGATGTGTGAGCTGTGAGTCTCTGTGAGTCTTGTCTCTCTGCGCGTTGCACCTGAGCTGCCTCAAGTCGAAGTCGTCGCTGTCGCGCGTCTTGCAGGAGAGTGTGTGTGTGTGTGAGGGAGAAGGCTGCCCACTCGGTGAGGGTCAGCTACTTGCTCGCGAAGAACAGCCATCCTGGGTTCACACACACAAGCACACGCACACGGGTCACGTCTTCACGCTGCGCTGCGCAGACGACAGGGCTCCACACGCAGGTGTAGCGCAGCTCGTCGATCTTCACCGCCTTTACCACCTTCTGGCGAGGAGAGCGGCGCTGGTGTTCCAGAAGCCGGAGCATCTCGCATGCCGACGGAGTCGCCGCCGCATCCAGCAGCGGTGCAGACGGCAGGGGAGTCGCCTGTCACACCCACAGTCCCCTCAAGTCCGGCCCCGCCGCCGACGGGGCCACCAGAGACACACTCGCCTGTTGGCGCGGCCGACTTCCACGAAGGTCACGACGACGAGGATGAGGTCGCCAACGGCGGCGCCGAGGCGGTGCGCCTGAGCACGCCGTACACGGCTGCTTGGCCGTGGTATGGCCTCCTGTTCGCCTCCTGTCTCGCCGTGGCGGCGGCGTCGCTCGGCGGCAACGCGGCTCGCGTGGCGCTGGAGCGGCGTGTCCTGTCGCACCCCTTCTTTGCCGCGTACGACTACATCATGCCAAACAACATCGGGTGCTTTGTGATGGGACTCATGACCGCCGCGCTGCCGCCCGAGGCGTCGCTGCCGCTCGTCTACCGCGCCCTCTGCGTCGGCTTCTGCGGTAGCTTCACCACCTTCAGCACGTGGATCGTCCAGGCCATGACGCAGCGCACCGCCGCCGCAGTCGTGGAGCACCTCCTGATTGGTGGCACCATGCCTGTTGTGTTCTTGCTGTGGGGCCGCGACGGTGGGCGTGCGCTGCGGTGGTGCGGCGCGTGGGCACTGGGGCATCGCCTCACCGCGTGGGAGAGCTGCAACGCTCTTCTGCGGGCGGTCGATCTCATGTCTGCAGCCCTTCTCATGCTCGCCGCGGTTCTCGCGCCTGTGCTGGTGCAGGTGCACATCACGAGCGGTCGCATACGCACTATATTCACGGATGACGTCCGCATGGTCGTGCTTGCCCCTGCCGGCGCAGTCCCGCGCTATCTACTCTCTGTCTACCTGAACAAGCGTGCGGGCGTCGCGCAGTTCCCACTCGGCACGCTGGCGGCGAACCTGCTGGGTGTTCTCCTTGCGATTGTGCTGTACAACATGGAGCTGGTGCACCCGTCCAATGCGTGGTATGTCATGGTGCAGCAAGGCATCTGCGGTGCCCTGTCCACCGTCTCCTCGCTGGTGAACGAGCTCGTCGGCTTCTACGGCGGTGGCCGGGCCCCCTTCGCCTACCTCTACGCACTCGTCTCCGTCGGCGTCGGCATCTTCATCGCCGGCGTCGGCCGACCGCAAATCTATGGCCGCAGCGGCGCCTGAGACTGAGAGAGAGACAGAGAGAGAGACAGACACACACACACGCAGCCGATCGGCGTCTCAGCCAAGATAGCAAGGAAAGGAGACAGCAGCGCGGGGACTGAGGCTGAGAGAGAGAGAGAGAGGTGGATCGAGAGGGAGAGTGTGTGCCGCGTCGGTGCGTTATGGAAGGCGTGTTGCGGTTCCTCTCTCTCTCTCGGACCTCAGCGCGGTTCTCCGCTCTCTCCCTCTCCTCCTTTTCTCCCTCGCTCTGTATCTTTCCAGTGGCCCTGCGCTTCATCGACTGTATCGGAGTTCAGAGGCGTGTGCATGTGTGCACGTGCAGGCAAATGTGTGTGTGTGTGTGTGTAAATAGATGAGAGGGTCCCGTCTGTTGCAACTGACCGTCATGCGACGATCTCAGAAGAGAAAAAAAAAGACAAGACGAGTCGCGTCAGTCCAGAGGAGCGATGTCGGCGCTTCATCTCTCCTTCTCCGGATCAGGCATGCACAGACGCAAATCGGTTGTGTGATCGGACGATGAGAGGAGGCGAAGACACTGATGGAGGTGCGCACGCGTGTGTTTGTGTGTTTGTGAATCGACAAAGCTGACACGTCGCCTACTACGCAATGCTCTGGCCCTCTGCACCGCCACTCCGGCTGCGTCTCTCACCTCCGTGCCATCTCCTCCCTCCCTCGCGCTCTCTGTCACCTCTGTTGATCGCCTCCACATCTCTCTCTCTCTCTCACACGTGGCGCTCATTGCTCCCCGTGCCACGCATACGGTGCTGAGGTGTCTCTGTGTGCGCGTGTGCTGTCTTCCTCCCCCACAGCACCCACTCACTCAGGCTCGTTACGTGGCTGGTCGACGTGGGCACTCGCGCGTCTCGGCTGCCTCTCTGTTTTTTTGTGGCCTTTGCTTCTCCCACTAAGAGGTGGGAGTGGTGTCGTGCGTCGTGTGCACCGACTGAGTGCTCTCATCTCTGGCTTTTTGATTTTTTTTCTTTTCTCTTGTCCTCTGTGTGTGTGTGTGTTCTGTGTGCTCTGTGTGGACCATCGCTGTGGTGGTGCTCTCGGCTAGAACCTATCCGGCCTCACACGTAGGCGCGTGCTCCTCTCACACTCACTTACTCACTCTGTCACTCACGCTGTGTGTGCCCTCGTCTGTGTGTCGTCGTGTGTTGCGCGACATCTGTACGATAGAAGCCGCGTGCACTCAGACACACGCACGTGCCGTGCGTGTCTGGTGTGGCTGGTGTGTGTGTGTGTGTGAGACTCTCTGTCTTTCTTTCTTAGTGACACCCTCACTTTACCCTTGTTCTTGCTCGCTCCCCCACCTCACCCCTCATCATCCCTCATCTCTCTCAGTGTTCGCCTATCATGTCCGGTGGTGCGCCGCTCCCGCCGTCGCAGATGCCGCTGCAGAAGGTGCACGACGTTCAGTTCGAGGTCTTCAAGGAGCCGCAGATCAAGGCGTATGCCAAGTGCATGATAGAGCATGCGAAATCCTACGAGCACGGCCAGCCGGTCCGCGGCGGCATCAACGACCTGCGCATGGGCACGACCGACTTCGACTACAGCTGCGAGACGTGCGGGCTCAAGCACCCCGAGTGCCCCGGCCACTTCGGCTACGTGGAGCTGGCCGAGCCGCTGTTCAACATCAACGTGTTCGACGTCGTCCTCATCGCACTGAAGTGCGTGTGCAAGCAGTGCGGCGCGCTCCTGATGGACACGACGAAGCCGGCGGAGCTGAAGCGGATCGCGCACCTGCAAGGCGTGAACCGACTCCGCATGGTAGCCAAGATGTGCGGCAACGTGTGCAAGGGCGACAAGGACGCCCCCGGCTGCGGCCGCCAGGTCAAGATCGGCCGCTTCCTCGGCATCTACCCCGGCCTGCAGGTGAGCGTCGAGGTGGAGGAGCACACGGCGGTGTGGCACGCCGACGACGTGCGGCAGGTGCTGGACCGCGTCTCCGACAGCGACGCCCTCTTCATGGGCTTCGACCCGCGCTTCTGCCACCCGCGCGACCTGATCCTCACCGTCCTGCCGATCCCCCCGCCGCAGGTGCGGCCCGCCGTCGCCTTCGGCTCCGCCAAGTCGGACGACGAGCTCACCCATCAGATCATGTCCATCGTGAAGCGCAACATTCAGCTCCGCAAGGACAAGGAGTCCGGCGTGAAGGCGGCGGTGGACCGGTCCCGCGCGCTCCTGCAGGAGCACGTGGCGACCTTCTTCAACAACGCCTCCACCTTCTACAAGCCGACCAAGGTGGGCGACACCAAGACGCTCAAGTCGCTGACGGAGCGGCTCAAGGGCAAGTACGGGCGGCTGCGCGGCAACTTGATGGGCAAGCGCGTCGACTTCTCCGCCCGCACCGTCATCACGGGGGACCCGAACATCGACGTGGACGAGGTCGGCGTGCCCTTCTCCGTCGCCATGACGCTGACCTTCCCGGAGCGGGTGAACGTGATCAACAAGAAGCGGCTCACCGAGTTCGTGCAGCGCACCGCCTACCCGTCGGCCAACTACATCGTGCGGCCGAACGGCAACGTGACGAAGCTGGCGCTCGTGAAGGACCGCGGCGCCGTGCACCTGGACGTCGGCGACGTCGTCGAGCGCCACGTCATCGACGGCGACGTCGTGCTCTTCAACCGGCAGCCGACGCTGCACCGCATGAGCATGATGGGGCACCGCGTCCGCGTCCTCAACTACAACACCTTCCGCCTCAACCTCTCCTGCACGACGCCGTACAACGCGGACTTCGACGGCGATGAGATGAACCTGCACGTGCCGCAGTCGCTGCTCACCAAGGCGGAGCTGATCGAGATGATGATGGTGCCCAAGAACTTCGTGTCCCCGAACAAGTCGGCGCCGTGCATGGGCATCGTGCAGGACAGCCTGCTGGGCAGCTACCGCCTCACCGACAAGGACACCTTCGTCGACAAGTACTTCATCCAGAGCGTGGCGCTCTGGCTCGACATGTGGGAGCTGCCGATCCCGGCGATCCTGAAGCCGCGACCGCTCTGGACGGGCAAGCAGATCTTCTCTCTTATCCTGCCAGAGGTGAACCACCCCGCCTCGGCGTACGACAAGCCGCCCTTCCCCCACAACGACAAGAAGATCATGATCCAGCGCGGGCAGCTGCTCGTGGGCGCCATCACCAAGGGCGTCGTCGGCGCCGCGCCGGGCTCGCTCATCCACGTCATCTTCAACGAGCGCGGCTCCGACGAGGTCGCCAAGTTCATCAACGGCGTGCAGCGCATCACGACCTACTTCAACTACTGCTTCGCCTTCTCGGTCGGGGTGCAGGACACCGTGGCGGATGCGACGACGCTGAAGGAGATGAACAACGTCCTGCACAAGACACGCCAGTCCGTCGAGAAGATCGGCGCCGCGGCGAACAATGGCAAGCTGACGCGCAAGGCCGGCATGTCGCTGCTCCAGTCCTTCGAGGCGGACGTGAACAGCGCGCTGAACAAGTGCCGCGAGGAGGCGGCGAAGAAGGCCCTCAGCAACGTGCGCCGCACGAACAGCTTCAAGGTGATGATCGAGGCGGGCAGCAAGGGCAGCGACCTCAACATCTGCCAGATCGCGGTCTTCGTCGGGCAGCAGAACGTCGCCGGCAGCCGCATCCCCTTCGGCTTCCGCCGTCGCACCCTGCCTCACTTCATGCTCGACGACTACGGCGAGACGTCGCGTGGGATGGCGACGCGCGGGTACGTGGAGGGGCTGCAGCCGCACGAGTTCTACTTCCACACCATGGCCGGCCGCGAGGGGCTCATCGACACGGCCGTCAAGACGTCCGACACCGGCTACCTGCAGCGCAAGCTCGTGAAGGCGCTGGAGGATGTGCACGCCGCCTACGACGGGACGGTGCGCAACGCCAACCAGGAGCTGGTGCAGCTCGCCTACGGCGAGGACGGACTGGACGGCGCGCGCATCGAGGGCAACCAGGCGTTCCCGATCCCGCACATGACGAACGCCGAGATGGCGGACAAGTACCGCTACGAGTACAACGACGAGGGCAGCTTCTCCGAGAGCATGGGTGGCCACTACATGGACCCGTTCGTGCGCGACTCGCTCCTGCGCGACCCGCAGAGTGTGTCGAGGTTGCAGGAGGAGTTCGATCAGCTCATGAAGGACCGCGCCATGTCGCGCCTCGTCATCGACATGGAGGACAAGAACAAGCTCAAGATGAACCTGCCGGTGAATGTGGCGCGGCTCATCCAGAACGCGCGCACGACGATGGGGAAGCGGAGCCAAGTGTCGAACCTCAGCCCCATCACCGTCATCAACCGTGTGCGGGAGCTGCACGACGACCTCATTCAGCTGTTTCCCTCCTACCACAAGGACTACAGCGGCCGCTTCGTGAACCTGCTGAGCCAGCAGCGCGTGGAGCGGGCCCTCACGCTCTTCGGCATCCACCTACGCCAGATTCTCGGGTCCAAGCGGGTGCTGAAGGAGTACAAGCTGAACGACAAGGCGTTCGAGTACCTGCTGAAGGAGATCCGCACCAAGTACCAGCAGTCGCTCATCACCCCTGGCGAGATCATCGGCGCGATCGCGGCGCAGTCGTGCGGTGAGCCGGCGACGCAGATGACGCTCAACACCTTCCACAACGCCGGCATCTCCTCCAAGAACGTGACGCTCGGCGTGCCCCGACTCCTAGAGCTGCTGAATGTGAGTAAGAACCAGCGCAACGCCAGCGTGTCGGTCTGCCTCATCCGCGAGTACCAGAAGCGGAACAAGGCGCAGGAGGCGCAGCAGTTCATCGAGTACTGCACGCTGGCGAACATCACGACCACCGTGCAGATCATCTACGACCCCGACCCGCGCAACACCGTCGTCGCCGAGGACGAGGAGATGATCCGCTGGGAGCGGGCGGTGATGAACGAGGAGGAGGAGGAGCAGGAGGCGACGCGGCAGATGTCGCCCTTCATCGCACGCCTCATCCTCGACAACGACCTCTTCAACGACAAGCGGCTCAACATGAAGGACGTGAAGAGCGCCATTCGCCAAGCGAGTCCCCTCTTTGCGGTGCAGGCGAACATGGAGAACGACGGCCAGCGCGTCGTGCGGCTGCGTCCCCATGAGGGCGCCGAGGGCTTCTCGGTGCCGATGATCACGAACGTGGTGGCGTCGCTGCTGCAGAACATCCACCTGCGCGGCATCCCGGGCATCAAGAAGACGTTGCTGAAGGAGGGCAACACGTTCCGCGTCGACCCGGAGACGGGCGGCATCAAGAACGACTCGAGCTGGATGGTGGACACGGAGGGGACGGCGCTGCAGCGCGTCTTCGTCGGCGTCGTGAACAGCGAGGGCACAAACATCATCGACTTCACCCGGACGAGCAGCAACAAGATACCGGAGATCGTGACGGTGCTGGGCATCGAGGCGGCACGGCGCAAGCTGCTCTTCGAGCTGCGCGAGGCCTACCTCGCCTACGGCCTCAACATCAACTACCGCCACTACACAACCCTCGTGGACACCATGTGCCAGCGCGGCTACCTGATGGCTGTGAGCCGCACTGGCATCAACCGCAGCGAGACGTCAGGACCGCTCATGCGCTGCTCCTTCGAGGAGACGGTGAAGGTGCTCATGTCGGCTGCTGCCTTTGGCGAGAAGGACCCGGTGCGCGGTGTGTCGGCGAACCTGGTCCTCGGCAACCAGGCCCGCATCGGCACCGGCCTCTTCGATCTGATGCTCGACATGAGCAAGCTGCAGCACGTCGTGCCGCTCGACAAGGCGACCGAGGCGCGCACGTCGAACGTGTACCACACGGAGGCCTCTGTCGTGCCAGGCTCCTCGACGCTCTCGGGGCTGCACGGCGCGCTGCCGCCGTCGACAGTCCACGAGAACAGCTCCGTGGCCGCCGGCGCCTCCTCTGTCTACCCCCGCCACGGTGGCACCGGCCTCTACGGCGGCATCCCGATCGAGGCGAGCCAGGTACAGTTCAGCAGCGTCCTGCCCACGACAATGGGGGCCGCGTTGGCCGCCGCCAGCGCGAGCGACTACCACAGCAGCCACCACCACTCCGGCGCCTCCACTTTCCTGGCACCGTCGTCGGCGCTGCCGAGCGCGAGTGTGTTGGACGCCGACCTCTCCTCCTACCACTTGCAGTCCACCGCCCCCTCCGCGGCGGCCACGGCGTACCACTACGCTCTACCGACTGCCGGAGCCGCGCCATTCCGCGGTGGCCAACCAGCGTACCCCTACGAGGCGTCCAACGGCGACCAGCTGAGCTCACGCGCTAGCGCACCCTACGACCCCACCCACCATCCGCAGCAGCCGTCGAACGAGTTCTCCCCCACAGAGGAGCAAGAGGAGCTGTGACCGCGCGATACAGCCCAGCAGAATAGGTGTTCGTCTGTGTGTGTGTGTGTGTGTGTGTGTGTGCTTCTTTGTGAGGGAGCTGAGACGGCTATTGATGTCGTATTGCTGATGCTAACGTGATGGTACAGAAGTGTTGTCTTGTCTCTCTGTCTCTGATCGATGTGATTGTGTTTCTCACTATCTATCCGTGCACGTGTTTGCATCTCTCTGTGTCTGTGTTTTTGTGTGTCTGTGAGAGACGACTGTGTGTGTGTGAGTGATTTGCAGGGTGGTGAAGGTGCTCGTTACTTCTCTGTTTCGAGTCTCGATACGAAAACGTATGAGACAAGTGTGTGTGTTTGTGAGTGTGTGAGGGAGGGACGGGCCGACACACTTGAGTGCCGATGATGCATCGCCCCTCCACACCCCTCGTTTCCCCCTTGCTGGCTCACCCCATGCTGTGCGTTCACAGACACACACGTGCCCTCTCCCCACATGGTTGTGTCACTTCGTCCGTTCTCCTCTCCTCCTCCACTCTCACACACGCTCTCCATCTCTTCACACGCACCTCACACTCCTACTACTTGACACACACACACACACAAACACACGCACACACGCACACGCACATACACGTACGCGTGCAGAAGGTATCGAGCTACCCCTCGCACCGTCCACTCCCCTCCTCCCCCCCTTCATCGTCGCTCTCCCCCGCGCTCTCTCTGTTTCTCGCATCCCGTGTCCACGGTTGGCTGGCTGGCTGCGGCGCATCGCTGACTCTGAGCTTTGTCTCGCTCGCTTCTTTCCTGTTTGGTTTCGTGTGGCGCGGTCTCGAGCGATAGGGATGGCGCCGCGTACTGTGTTGGCCGCCGCCGTTGTCGGCGTGCTGGTGTTCTGCGTGTGCCTCGCCAGGGCGGAGATCTTCTTCCACGAGGAGTTCAACTCGCTGGACGGGTGGGTGCCGTCGGAGCATGCGAAGGACTACGGGGCGGTGGGGCTGTCGGCTGGGTCGATGCACGTGGACGCGAAGAAGGAGCAGGGCCTGCAGCTGACGGAGGACTCCAAGTTCTACGCCGTGTCGAAGAAGCTGCCGGCGCCGGTGTCGAACGCGGGCAAGCCGCTCGTCATCTCCTACTCTGTCAAGAACGAGCAGAAGCTCGAGTGCGGCGGCACGTACCTGAAGTTCTTCTCCGAGCTGGACCAGAAGGACTTCCACGGCGAGTCGCCGTACTGGCTCATGTTCGGCCCCGACACGTGTGGCAGCAACAACCGCGTGCACATCATCTTCAACTACAAGGGCGAGAACCACCTGTGGAAGGGCTCGTCGCCGCCGAAGCGCGACAAGGCGACGCACGTGTACACGCTTGCGCTGCTGACGAACAACACCTACCAGCTGTACGTCGACGGCGAGTACGTCACGACGGGGTCGCTGGAGTCCGAGTGGGAGATGCTGGCGCCTCGCACGATCCCGGACCCCGCGGAGACGAAGCCCGCGGACTGGGTGGACGACGCGATGATGGACGACGCGACGGACACGAAGCCGGAGGACTGGGACGCGGAGCCTGCGACCATCGTCGACGCCGAGGCCGTGAAGCCGGAGGACTGGGACGAGGAGGAGGACGGCACGTGGGAGGCGCCGCAGGTCCCGAACCCGGCGTACCGCGGCCCGTGGAGGGCGCGCCGCATCGCCAACCCGGACTACAAGGGGCCGTGGCAGGCGACGCAGATCCCGAACCCGGACTTCACGGAGGACGCGACCCTGTACCAGGCGCCTGCGCCGCTGCAGTACGTCGGCATCGACGTGTGGCAGGTGCAGGGCGGGAGCATCTTCGACAACATCATCATCGGCGACGACGTCCAGGAGGTGCTGGCGCGCGTGACGAGCACGTACGGCGCCATGGCAGAGCAGGAGAAGGCACTGGTCACGGCCGCGGCGGAGAAGGAACATGAGGAGAGGGCGGCGAAGGCGCAGGAGGCGGCGGAGGAGGCTGGCGTCGCGGAGCACGACCACGAGCACGACCACGAGCACGACCACGACCACGAGGAGGAGGAGGATCTGTAAGGTGCTCTTGTGTCGAGACAAGCGGTGATATGGTCATCAGCATGTGAGAGGATGGTGCTGGGACGGTAGTGGGAGGAGAGAGTAGCAGCGACGCTTGGCTCGACGGCGGCTCTGATACGCACGCTGACTTCCTTTGAGGGCTGCACGCATCGTCCTCCATTTTTGATATGTGCGTTGCTTCTGAGTAATGCACTTGTCTCCTCTGTCTTGCCGTGCCTTGTCTTTGTCCTCCGTCCCTCTCTCTCTCTCCCTCCCTCCCTCGTCTCCCTCCCTGCGCTGCTGAAGCGCGATGTGCTCCTCTGGCCTCCCCCATTCCCTGGGCTCTCGGAAGGGGGGGGGGACGGTGAACGCCGGCGAGCGTGCACCACGACCCGTCTCGCTGTCGTGTCCCGACTCCAGTCGATTTCTTTTTGTCTCGTTCTCTGTATTCCCACTTGTGCTTCTTCTTCTTTCTTTTTCTCTTGTTTCGCTATTTCTTAATAAACTTGTTTTTGTTTCACTGTGCCCCCACACAGACAGTCATCTGTGGAGCTCCTTGACAAGTACCCACTTCAGCAGCGACGGAGATGCGATTGAGATTTCGGACAGACGGGTCGAGAAGAGCGCTCTGTGATTGATGGACAGCGTGTCGCGCGTGCGCAAGTGCCTGAGCAAGTGTGTGCCTCTGTCTGCGTGTGAGGGCAAGGGGGGAGCGGGCCGGCACACTGGAGTGCCGACGATGCATCGCCCCTCCGCACCCCTCGTTTCCCCCTTGCTGGCTCACTCCGTGCTGTGCGTTCACAGACACACACGTGCCCTCTCCCCACATGGTTGTGTCACTTCGTCCATGCTCCTCTCCTCCACCTCTCTCACACACGCTCTCCATCTCTTCACGCGCACCTCACACTACTGCTACAAACACTACTACTACCCACACGCACACACGCACACACGCACACGCACATACACGTACGCGTGCAGAAGGTATCGAGCTACCCCTCGCACCGTCCACTCCCCTCCTCCCCCTCTTCCTCGTCGCTCTCCCCCGCTCTCTCTCTGTTTCTCGCATCCCGTGTCCACGGTTGGCTGGCTGGCTGCGGCGCATCGCTGACTCTGAGCTTTGTCTCGCTCGCTTCTTTCCTGTTTGGTTTCGTGTGGCGCGGTCTCGAGCGATAGGGATGGCGCCGCGTACTGTGTTGGCCGCCGCCGTTGTCGGCGTGCTGGTGTTCTGCGTGTGCCTCGCCAGGGCGGAGATCTTCTTCCACGAGGAGTTCAACTCGCTGGACGGGTGGGTGCCGTCGGAGCATGCGAAGGACTACGGGGCGGTGGGGCTGTCGGCTGGGTCGATGCACGTGGACGCGAAGAAGGAGCAGGGCCTGCAGCTGACGGAGGACTCCAAGTTCTACGCCGTGTCGAAGAAGCTGCCGGCGCCGGTGTCGAACGCGGGCAAGCCGCTCGTCATCTCCTACTCTGTCAAGAACGAGCAGAAGCTCGAGTGCGGCGGCACGTACCTGAAGTTCTTCTCCGAGCTGGACCAGAAGGACTTCCACGGCGAGTCGCCGTACTGGCTCATGTTCGGCCCCGACACGTGCGGCAGCAACAACCGCGTGCACATCATCTTCAACTACAAGGGCGAGAACCACCTGTGGAAGGGCTCGTCGCCGCCGAAGCGCGACAAGGCGACGCACGTGTACACGCTTGCGCTGCTGACGAACAACACCTACCAGCTGTACGTCGACGGCGAGTACGTCACGACGGGGTCGCTGGAGTCCGAGTGGGAGATGCTGGCGCCTCGCACGATCCCGGACCCCGCGGAGACGAAGCCCGCGGACTGGGTGGACGACGCGATGATGGACGACGCGACGGACACGAAGCCGGAGGACTGGGACGCGGAGCCTGCGACCATCGTCGACGCCGAGGCCGTGAAGCCGGAGGACTGGGACGAGGAGGAGGACGGCACGTGGGAGGCGCCGCAGGTCCCGAACCCGGCGTACCGCGGCCCGTGGAGGGCGCGCCGCATCGCCAACCCGGACTACAAGGGGCCGTGGCAGGCGACGCAGATCCCGAACCCGGACTTCACGGAGGACGCGACCCTGTACCAGGCGCCTGCGCCGCTGCAGTACGTCGGCATCGACGTGTGGCAGGTGCAGGGCGGGAGCATCTTCGACAACATCATCATCGGCGACGACGTCCAGGAGGTGCTGGCGCGCGTGACGAGCACGTACGGCGCCATGGCAGAGCAGGAGAAGGCACTGGTCACGGCCGCGGCGGAGAAGGAACATGAGGAGAGGGCGGCGAAGGCGCAGGAGGCGGCGGAGGAGGCTGGCGTCGCGGAGCACGACCACGAGCACGACCACGAGCACGACCACGACCACGAGGAGGAGGAGGATCTGTAAGGTGCTCTTGTGTCGAGACAAGCGGTGATATGATCGTGGGCACGTGAGGGATGTTGAAAGGAGGGAGCTGTAGTAGCGGTTTGCGCCAGGAAGCCTTTTTCATTCACGTTGACGACTGTTGACATCTGCAGGGACTCTCTCTTACGGCACGAGTGTGTCTTGTTGGTGTCTCAGCACTGCTCCTGTGCGTGCTTTCTCCTGCCCTTCCTCCTCCCTCTCCCTTCCCCGTCTTCTTCCTTCCGCTGCTGATGCGCGACGCACTATATTCTCAGCTCTGCAGTCTGCGGATCGCTGACAGGAGGGGACGGTGAACACCGGCGAGGGTGCACCACGACACGCTTCACTGCCATTTTCTGTGATGAGTCTTCCTCCTCTCTTTTCTTCCGTTTTTTTTTACTGGTTTCCTTTTTTTTTGATTTTGACTTTACTGTGCCACACACCCACACCCACACCCACACCCACACACTCACGCACAGACAGTCACTCCTTTGACGTGCGGGTTGTGCTCGGTACTGTTCACCCTCTCTTCTCTTTGTTCGTCTGCAGTGTGTGCTGGCCACTCCACCACGCGCGTGTGTGCGTGTTTCTGCTCCTCCGCCCTTCTCTCTCTCTTTCGCTGCGTGCATATGGCGGGAAGGGAGGGTGATGTGAGGTGTAGGAGAGGGGAGCGCATCTCAGCGGGTGGTGAGAGCGGTGACGGCGCGTGCACCGCGGCCGCTTCCACGTGAGGCGTATGATTGGGCTTATTTATCATATGCGTGGACCCTCCGCTGCCAAAGAGCATGGTCTGTGACAGCGTACCGTGACGCGAGCGAAGGGCAGGGGAGAGACACAGAGAGACAGTGGGAGAGAGAGTGAGGAAGAGAGACGGGTATGGGAGGAGGACGAGGCTCTGTCAGCATCCGATTATGGAGAGTGGCCGACGCCGCTCTGCCTCTCAGCACAGTGCGGATACTCAGCACAAATGCCTGTGTTGTCTTCTTGTTTTTTTTCGAAACTGTGCGTGCGCACGTACACACACACAGGGATGTACACACCTCTGTGTGTGGAACTGTGCGTGTGTGCGTGTGTGTGTGTGGATGCTTGTGTAGCGGAGAGGATGGAGAGAATAACACGGTGTGCTCTGGTTTGTGTGTGTCTGTACGGGTGTATGCGGAGTCGCGTGAGTGTCTGCGTGCGTCTCACTTGTTGTCTACTCCGTCTTGTCCCTCGACGTCGTTGATCTCCTCCCTTTTTATATTTCATGTTTGCTGTTCCCGGAGCTTGACTGTCATGATCTGCCACATGCCGCACCACCTGCTCTCTCTCACATGCGTGCCGGTGCCGGTCGTTTGGAGTTGGGGGGTGAACAACACGGTGGGAAGAGGAGTCGACAGAGTGGACGGTGTCATAAGTTCTAGTTACTCATCTCCCTCTACTGCATCGCGGAGGAGATGACTCTATAGCAGAAACAGAAGTGCACAAGAAAGAAGACAGTGTACACCACACACACACACACACACGAGAGTGGATGTAGCCGGTGAGCTATGACGGAGTAGGGAGGTGGAGGGGGAACTAATGCCTACCTCCGTTTGGGGGACAGCTGAATGCATGTGTCTGTGTGTGTGTGTGTCTCTGTCGGTGTACGCCTCACACTGCGGTCGCGGCTGCACTCCACCGCAGCACCGCGGCTCTCTGCGCCACACCCAAGAACACCACTGCCTCTCTGTTGTCCCTCTGATGTTTCGGCCCTGCTGCCTGTGATGATTGAATCCCGTCCTCTGCCCTCCCACACCGCCCCTCACTCTCTCACGCCTCTGACACCACTGGACACACACACACACACACACACACACTCTTACACGCACAAAAAAAAAAGAAAAAGAAGCGAGATCAGCTCTGCTCAGCTGTTTCACTTTATCACAGTCGTGAAGATCGACTGCTTGTGCGGCCACTTCTCCTCCTCTTTGTTCTCCTTTCCTGTCTCCGTCTCTTCGTCAGTGTGTGCCAGTGTGTGTGCCAGTGTGTGGAGAGAGAAAGAAAGAGAAGACAAGAGGAGAGGAGAGAGTGACCATCCACAGCACTCCTAACCAGTACACCGACACTGCCACAGAGACACACACGTCTCTCTGTCTGTCTTTCAGTTCACTTTTTTTTTTTTCCTCTGCCACGGCGATGTCGTGCTCCGACGTGCGGCAGAAGGTGTTCCGCGTGCCGGGCAGCGTTGTCCTGTCCGTGGGTCTGTCGTGGGACTTCGTGGGCACCGACCCGGTGGACCTCGACCTCAGCGCCGTGTGCTTCACCAAGGAGGGCCGCTTCCTCGACGTTGTCTTCTTCAACCACCTCTTCCCCGAGGGCACCGATGAGGCCGCACTGCGGCAGCACTACATGGTGGACCCCGCCCTGCTGCCGTACATGTTCCTGAGCGGCGACAGCACCGTGGGCGGCGAGGAGGAGAACCAGCTGCCGGGGCTCGCCCTCGCTGCTCGCCGACGTCACCAGCAGCTGCGACGCCGCACCGGCCCGCACGAGGCGGTGCGCGGAGGCATGTTGGGCACGCGCGACTACACCGCCGCTGCGGCGAACGTTTTCAATCGAATCTACGAGGAGGAGCAGCTGGCCGACGTGCAGCGCGCTGTCGACGACGCCATCGGCTACGACGTGGACAACAGCCACGACGGCGACGTGGCCGGCGGCGCCGGTCCGGCGCGCCACCGCCGCCGTCGGCACCGCGAGCTGGCGGACGAGGTGCTCACGTTCGTGATGAGCGAGATCCCGCACGAGGCGGACGCCATCTTCCTCACCGTGTCGAGCTACACAGGGCAGGACTTCACGCTTCTCTCGCGGGCGAAGCTCGTGGTCTACAACGAATCGATGAACGAGCGGGTCGGCGTGGTGGACCTGAAGCAGACGACAGAGAACGGCACGGCAAACCTCGCTGCGATGCTGATCCGCGTGCCCGCAGCAGCGGCCGCCGACGGTGGCCACGGCGGCCGCCTCCACGGCAGTGCTGGCGCGACGCAAGAGTGGGACCTACGCGAGCTGAACGTCCGCACCTTCGGCTACACCTTCGTCGACACGCTTCCCCTCATCATGGACGTCCTCGGTGTGGCACGCCCGTCGCGCCTCGACGTACTGCAGAACCTGCCGGACTACTCGCTGTCGAAGGTGAAGTCGGAGATCGCGTCGTGGACGCTCTCGGACGTTCGCTTCGGCGTGGGGTGGAGCGGCGAGCACGACGTGGACGCCTTCCTCCTGCTGCTCGACGAGAACAACAACTACGTCGACCACCTCTACCCCAAGCAGGGGAAGCTGCGGTCGATGGCGCGCGACGTCGCCCGCCACTCCGGCGACGCGCTGAGCGGCACGTCCGCCGCCGGGGACGAGGAGTTCATTGACCTCCTCACCTACCGCGTGCCGGACAACGTCGGCAGCATTGTGTTCGGTGCCACCTGGATGGAGTCCTTCGGGCCTGCGAGGCACACGTGCCGGTCGATCTTTGACGTGCCGCAGCTGTACCTGCGTCTGCAGAACCGGACCGTGATGAACCCGTACTCGATGGAGGTGGACCGCTGGCCGGTGCACCGCGAGGCGCACGACCCGAAGATCAAGAAGCACCTGCCCACCTCGTACACCGATGCCGAAGAGGTGGAGCAGCCCGTCCGCACCGTGGTGCTTGGGGCACTCATGAAGACCGGCACGCAGCCCGTCGACGCGCTCTTCCCCAACGGCCGCCGCATCGACCAGCACTTTCAGAAGCATCGCCGCGCGACGTCCATCGACGGCCACGTGCAGAGCCGCGGGACCTCTGTCACATCGCGTGCTGGTGGCGGCGGTGGCGCGTCTGAGCACGACGGCGACGACGACGAGGAGCGTGTCCCGCTCTTCCAGCTCGTGCCGATCCACCAGTACGTCCCCGTAGACCCGCGTGGCGGCTTCTCACGAGTGATTCCCTACCTGCAGTGCATGATG
The DNA here is from genome assembly GCA_019188245.1 of Novymonas esmeraldas. Lineage (NCBI taxonomy): Eukaryota > Euglenozoa > Kinetoplastea > Trypanosomatida > Trypanosomatidae > Novymonas > Novymonas esmeraldas. The sequence goes on along the minus strand of JAECZO010000016.1, from coordinate 145,228 downwards.
GCGTACGCCACCACCATTGAGCGCGACACGATCGCTGCGGCGCGGCGCCGCATCGCGGCGGCCGAGGCGACGCGAACGGGCACCGCGATGGGCTACTCCGCTGTAGAGAGCAGCGGGGTGGCGCCGCTGGACACGAGCGCCGGCACTGCCGACACCCGCGTCGTGCTGAACCGCGAGCACAACATGGTTGGCTGGAGCCCGGCGACCGGCGCCTCTGTTCGTCGCGGCGGGCAGGGGGAGACGGCGGTCGAGGCAGCGCGGGAGAGGGCGGCAGGCGACAAGGCGGCCGCGACGGCGCTACGCGACCGGTACGGCCGCATGTGGTCCGAGATGAAGCACTACGACAACCGCACCGACCTCTTCGCCATCGCTGTGCAGTTTCTGGCGGTGGTGGAGGTGCAGCCGCAGATGCCGGACGAGTTCCGCTGCCACGGCGAGGCGTGGGTGTTTGGGCAGACGAGCTGCATCGTCCCCGTGAACGGCAGCGTCTCCATCTTCGATAACAAGCCCTACCGCTCACCAGACCTAGTGGACCGCGAGCGGCTCAACTGGGTCGACGCGCCGCACGCGAGCGACAACAACAACAATGGCGGCGGCGGCGGCAGCGGCAGCCAGGGCAGCTGTGGCGTCTTCATTGTGCGCAAGTACGACCGCCTGCGCGTCATGCTGTTTGAGACGGCCTCTGTGGGCGTTGCCGACCTCGACCTTCTCTCGATGGACGCCTTGTGGAACCGCGGCGAGGACCACCACCGCCACCGCAGCGGAAGCCTCGCCGATCGCTTCAACCCTGTCGAGTGCACCGTGCGCCTCGACGCCGGCTCCGCAGATGCTCGCTACAGCGGTGAGGTACGTCTGCGTGTGTCACGGGTGCCGCTGCCGGCGGCGATGGCGAAGCTGCAGCGCCAGGCGGATAAGGCGAACACGCGGCGCGAGCAGGTGCAGCGCTCACGGACGCAGCAGGACGAGCGATACCACAACAAGCACTACCAACCCTGTAGCCTCATGTGAGCGGAGAGTGTGGCAGAGGAAAGGGGTGGAGGGGCGGGCGCACACTCCCTTGCGTGTGTGAGCGTGCTGCGCTGGGTTGCTGCGATACACACCCATGCACGCATAGTGTCTCCGTTCCCGCCTGCCCCCCAAGTTGCTCGGCTAGTCGCTCTGCTTCTCTTTTTTTTATGACTTTCTCATTCGTCTCCGCACATCATCGTTACTCTTCCTTTCTCCATTGTCTCTAGTTGTGTCCAAGACAATCGCCGCTGTTGGTGTTGGTGCTGGTGGCGGTGGTTGTGGCGGCGCTTCGCAGCAAACTCCTTCCCTCACAGGGCCGGTGGCACGACGGGCTGTCTCTCTCTCTCTCTGTGGATCTTCTCCTTCCGAGGACGAGATGTACACCTGTCCGACGATGAATGGCCCGCTTCGACTCTTCTCTCTCTCTTCGCTTGCGTCTGTTGTCGTGTGCGGTCCTCTCTCTTTTTTTTTTTCTTTGTGTGTGTTTGTTTTCTCACTAGAGGTGTTACGAGTTGGTGCAGTCGGTGTGTGCGTGTGTGTACGATGACAGCGCAGGCAGACGGGCCGTGACGTTTGAGTTGTGTGGTGAGTCTCGACCTCCTGTAGAGGTGGGGTGCTTCACGTGCTGGCACGGCAGGCCCACGGAGGAGGAGGAGGCGGTGACGCGGGAGGAGAGGTATCTGCTGGCGGTAGCGCCACGTCTCTGTTGAAGACGGTGAAGGTGGTCAGGAGATGCCGCTCTCTCTCCCTTCCATTCTCGTGAGGGGAGCCTGTGACGGTGTCGTTGTTGTTGGCGGGAGTACTTTTTTTGGAGTTTTACCCATCGTGGGCCGTAGAGCCATCCAAACAAACAAAAAAAATGCAAGCGGGCATGTGCAAACACAGATGCACACCGACACACCGACACACAGATGATCATCGACATGCACATGTGATTCGAGTGTGTGAGTCGAGCAGTGGCACTCACGCATTCACCGCTGCAGTTCTTCTCTGCTCAACGAGGAGGACTGTAGCGCCGGTCGCGGGAAAGTGCAGTCACCCCCCCCCAACACCAGGATGATCACTTCAGTGCTGAACGGTGTCCTGCCGTCCGTCTGTGCTCTCTCCCCCCAAAACGGAAGCATGAGTGAAGATCAAAGTAACATGTTATGGGACACACATGTATGCTTCTCCTCACCTCTCTTTCTTTTTTCTCTCTCTGTTTACGGTCAACTACGCTCACTACTTCTTCTCAGGTCTGTCGTAGCACAGCGACCTCGATCCGGCAGGACACATCGTCGTCTTCCATTTGTACAAGATAAAGTAGTCGTGGCGCGCGTCGTGTTGTTTTTTGCTTCCGCTGCTGACTCTACTGTAGTAGCACATCCGCAACTCCACACACACACTCACTCACACATACACACACTTACCTTCTACACCATCGTTGTGTGTTGGTGCAACATGGCGTCTGACCCGGTGGACATCAAGCTGGACCTCGAGAAGGAGTGTCTGGCGAACGAGTGCGCCAAGAAGATGAAGGCGTACGACGCGTGCCTCGAGCGCATCAAGTCTGTCGATCCCGAGAAGGAGCCGCACTGCTACAACCAGTACTTCTCCATCGTACACTGCGTAGACGTCTGCGTCGACCCGAAGCTGTGGCCGACGCTCAAGTAAGTCATTCACCCGCCATGTGAACCCGGCGCACGCGTCTGTGCACGCCTGTGTGTCTGTGTGTGTATGTGTGTGTGTGTCTCGCGGTATGGGTGAGCTTTCTGTGAGCTGCTGTCTGCGTCCACATGTTCAGTGCGGTCCAGCAATACTCGCTTCTCCCCTCGTTTGAGGGGAGGGAGACTGCCACATGAGAAGACGAGACAAGGTTTGAGCCTCCCGCTTCTACACACACACACACAAACACACACGCACACGGGTGTGTCTGTACCTCGAGTGTGTCTGGGGCTCTTTCGGCAGAGTGAGCTGTGCTGTCTCGCGCCACTTGCCGCCACTTAGTATCTTAGGTAGCTCTCTCTCTCTCCCAATCTGCGTGTGTCTCTCTGTTCGTGTGGGAGGAAGAGGAGGAAGGTGGGGACGCAACGTATCTTCTCAGCATGGCGGTGTCACGTCAGTATTAAGCGTCACTCGAACAAACACAAACACACAGACACATGCACACACCGAAGTGCAGGCAACGCACGCGTAGAGAGACGTCGTCAGACACGCAAGCAGAGGAATCTGCCGCAGGTCGGAGCGGAAGGCGGAGTGATCATGATGACAAACACACACACAGCCCGACCTCCTGTATTGGTGTCATACTCATGTGTGGCACCTATTGCATGGACGGCCGTCCTCGTGTGGACGGAGGCCTGTCATGACAGCTTCCCGTCGTTGCCGTGGGTGCACAGGCGGCGGTGGCGTCGTGTTGCAGCTCAGTGGATCGAAGGGAACGGGCAGAGATGAGGTGGTCCTTCTCTTGGTTTCCTCCTCCCTCCTTCTCCTCCTCCCGTCCAGCCCCTCTCTGCCCTCTACCGAAGAGCACCGGATGTGTCTCTACGCACATGTACGTGAGGACATAGATGTGAGTATGTGTGCATGTGTGTGTGCGTGTCTGTGCAGCTTTCCCGCGGTTCAACTTCTCCTCTTTCTCTCCTCTCCTCTTCTCTTTGACACGGTCCTCTACTTCTCTCTTTTCTCTGCGATAGTTGCAAAACTCTCGCACCTTCAGTGCCCTCGGCTCGCGTCACACCCTCTCCTTCACACACACTTCAACACAGACACACGCAGAGAGTCGTCGCGACACCCGTCACCGTCTCGATTTTCAGGCAAACAGAGAGAGAGATAGACTGTAGCGTGTCTGAATGCGCCGCTACACCTTTTTTTGTGTGTTGTTTGTATCGTCAAGCTCGTATTCCCACACTCACCACTGTAGCTGACCCTTGTTGGACGCTGCTCTCCGCTGCTGCTTCTCTCCATCACCCCCCAGTCACCACCCTCTCCTCCCCCCTCCCCCTCACGCCCGCTGACATACGCAGTGTCTGTGCATTCAGTCCACTGTAGCGGAGTGGGTCGTTTGGGTGGACACCCCAGACACGCTCGTGTCTGTGGTACCGCGGGCAGACACCGATCCTCAACTCCACTCACGACGTTGTCCGTCTCATCTCCGCTCATTCGCCTCTGCGAAGACGTGCTTTGTGCTTTTTTTTGTTTTCTCTTTGTCTTCTTCACATTGACTTCACACACACACACACACACACACATACGCAGGTGCGTCTGAGTGTGTGTGTCTTTAGTGTGTGTGTTTGCTCTGTTGTTGGTACCGTCGCCTTGTACCACGTCTCACGGGATCACCTCGCCACCGCATCGCCAGTGTTATCGTCGCTCCTTTTTTTTTTGTGCGTGGGTGTGTTTCTGTGACATCACTCTCGACGTTCCTCCTCCTCGTTGTGCCCCCCCCGTCTCCTCTTCGTTTCCCTCCCCTGTGCAGAGACACACAAACACTCTCCTTCCCCTCCTCCAACACACACACAGACAGAGTCGCATCCAGTGCTGAGGGTGAAGGGACAGAGTGCGGTTGTCATCTATGCACTACTTCTTCCTGGAGAAGCAGAGCCCGCTCACCCAGCGTTGGCAGGTGCGGCAGGTCGCCTTCGACAGCAAGTACCGCTACCTCTACTACACCAAATCACTCAGCCATGTTGACATCCAGGAGGTGATGACGCGGGGCCACGACGGCGACCACAGCCCCTCCGGGTCTCCGCACTCCTCTGGTGGCACGTCGAGCCGCAAGGTGAAGTGGAGTGGTAAGGTGAAGGTGACGCAGCTGCGCTACGCCGCGGACGAGTACATGGTGCGGCCCGGCAGCGCCGACTTTGACGAGCGCCTCCTCCTCACCCTCGTCGTCGTCGGCTTCGAGCGTCCGCTGGAGAACTTCCGCAGCGGCCAGGGTCGCGTGACCAGCTCCGGCAACCGCAGCCTCGGCACCCCGTCTGAGAAGAGTTACTCGCTGTGGAGCTCCGTGTCGCGCCGACGCAGCACATCGCGTCTGAGCTCTGCGCGGCTGGGCGACAGCGACGGCGACGGCGACGACGGCGGCTGCGCCGGTGGTGTTGGTGGCGGTGGCGGTGGCGGCGGCGGTGGCGACGATGCGCACCAACCTCTGCTCCACAACGCGGACCCCGAGGTGCCCGACCCTGAGGCGCCGTCAGGCTTCCTCCACATGCCGAGCTACCCGGTGAACGAGTCACTCGACGAGGACTTCGAGGACGAGGACGAGAACATGTTCCGTGACATCGACCTCGTCCCCGACGACGACGACGCGGAGGACGAGGAGGAGACGTCCCTCGCGGCGTCAGAGGCGGGCAGCGACGACGGCTCCGGCGACGACGACGACGCCGACGACGCCGAGGACGTCGTCTTCAACTCGCCCCCCTCCACACCCACCGGCAGCGCACGGAGCAGCAGCTACAGCTTCTTCAGCCGGCGGCGTCGCGGCGCTGGCGGCGCCGGTGGCGGCGGCAACGTCAAGGACGAGAAGACGGTGCAGCTGCACTTCCGCGCCGCGAACTACGACGTCTTCCGCATCGTCAGCCTGCGCGTGCGCCAGGCCCTCGTGCGCCACGGTCTCTGCGGCCCTCTCCACGCCGGTCTGCCGCCCTACGACCCGCGCAACGGCATCGCCTTGGCGACGGTGCCCCTGCACCTCCGCCACGCCTTCCGCCGGCTGAACGACGTCGTGTTCTACTCCCTGCAGATCGGCCACGTCGTCTACGTGCGGCAGCAGCGGGAGGTGCGCGGGATGGAGGGCTACCTCTGCATCACACACGACTCCATCCTGCTCCTCCAGCTGGACGGCAAGTGCCCGCGTTGGCTGGACCTCGAGGACATCGTCGGTGTCCAGTACGTGCTCCACAGCAACCACTCCTTCATATCGATCCGCGCCGCCGAGCCGTACCCGGACTTCGTCTTCATTCCCATCATCCCCAGCTACCCACCCAACTCCTCCTTCGACGCCGAGGAGTGCGTCGAGGGCATCGTGAGCATGGTGAGGCGGCTCCTGATGCAGCGACTGCGCGCCGGCGAGGAGGTGGCGCTCGCACCCGTCTCGAGCCGCCGCGTCTCGGTGCAGACGGCCGAGGAGACAGAGGAGTACGACATCCTCTGCCACATTCACGACCTCTCCCCGACCTACACGGACGTGTTCAAGTACATCGCACAGGAGCAGAGCACCGGCGCCGTGCCGCTGCGCTGGCGCTGGGACAACTCGAAGACGCCGACGCACTTCACCTTCAAGCGCGACCTCTACCACGCGCTGGAGCGCGAGGAGGGCGAGGACAGCGAGGACGACGATGACGTGGCGCTAAACCGCTCTCAACGCCGCCCCTTCGTCGGCGTCGGCGTTGGCGCCGCCGCGCATGCGCACCTGATCGAGTCGCTCGTCCCCTCGCGTCAACAGCAGCACCTCAGCGCGAGCGGCGGCCGTCTCGCGAGCGCCGTCGCCGTGTCCGTCAACCGCAGCGCCATCTACGCGTCGGCAGCGCCGCGCACGACAGCCCCCAGCGCCTCCTCCTACGCCACCTCGCCGCCGACACGGTCCGCCATCGCGCGGCAGGACTCCTTGTGCTCCAACGCCAGCTTCACGCCCGCCACCATGACGCAGCTGATGGCTCCGCCGTCGCGTGGTGCGGAGCTGCGGGCGAAGCGGCGGCTCCTCGTCACACGCACCGATCGACGCGGCACCGGTCCGAGTGATGCCAGCGGCACGGCCGCCACGGCCTCTGGCGATCGCCCTCCTCACCCCCCGCTTCCGGCACCGCCAGCGATCTCAGCCCCGGCGGCCGGCACGAGTCCGCGTGCGGTGACGGCGGCATCGGGGGCCGCGACCGCCCCGCGGGTCGTACTGACCACGCTGCCGGCCGAAGCTGCCGGCGCGACGCGTGGAGCCTCAGTGGTCGCCTCGCCGCTGCCCGGCGTGCGCACGCATGGCTCTGCCGTTGTCGGCGCCTCTGTCTCTCCCCACCGCGAGCGGGCAGGGCAGCCCACGCAACCAACAGCGGCGTCGACGCGGTCGCCCTCGTCGCGACCGAACACGTACGGCCTCGTGCCCTCGCATGCGCACACCGATCCGGCCCAGCTCGACTTTTGGCTCTCGGCGGCGGCGCCGCCGGTGGCACCCGTCGCGACGGCGCAGAAGGGCGTCCACCTCAGCGAGATCCACTCCTCCTTGCTCGCCCAGTCCCCACCGCTGGTCGCGGCTGGCATGCCCACAGCGCCCTCGCCGTCCCACTCGCAGCCACCACCACCACAGACGTCGTCGCTGTCGAGCTTCGGCCACTACCAAACGAGCTCGACCTCTGTCAGCGGCAGCGAGCGACCCAGTCTCGTGCCGCCAGTGAACCTCCGCGGCGCCGCCACGGTCATGACGGCGACGGCGGCGGCCACGGTGTTCGGCGGCGCCTCCGCGGGCAGCGGCTGCAGCAGTCGCGTCTCCACACCCGCCCCCTCTGGCGCGGCAGCGGTGCCGGCCTTCTCCTCCTCTCCGCATTCGGTCTCATCGGTCCCGGTCGCCAGCAGTGCCGCGCCCGGGACAACACAGCGGGCCCACTCGTCCTCCGCTGGCCGCCACGACAGCACCACGAACGGCAGCCGATCGCCGCAGGAGGTGACGCACACGACCGAGAACATGTCGACCGGCAGAGGGGATGCGGAGGAGGACGAGGAGAGCGACGAGGACTTCGACAGCGAGGACATGGAGGACATGCTGCAGCGTCCTGAGAGTCGCACTCCACCACCACCAGCGGCAGCAGCGGCAGCGGTGACTGCTACAGCGGGGGCGGGGACTGCAGGTGGTGGCTCCAGCACTCTCGCGTCACCCTCTGCTCCTAGAGATTCTGTTGAGCAAGGTCGGGCAGACAACCCCACCACCGCAGCTGCCGCCGCCGGTGCTGCTGCTGGCGGTGCACCACGAGAGCGAAGTGGCACTGCGACGAGGACTGGTGACAACGCCGCGTTTGTGCCTGTGAGCGATGGTGTGGTGACGCAGGTCGTCCTGACGGCGGAGATGCTGCCCGGGTACAACGGCCACCGCGACGAGGACCTGCGCAGCGACGCCGCCTCGGCTCCGTCACCGAGTCTGCAGGCAAGACCGGACATGGTGGCCTTCATCCCACCGGCCGCCTTGCCTCGGTAGCGCAACGGTGCACTGCACCGTGCAGCATCTCCGCACACGCACGTGTGTGCGTGTGTGTCCGTGTGTTCGTTTGTGGTCCCCCCAGTCCCTCTCTCTGTCTCCCGTTGTGCTGTTCCCATCTCTCTCCCCCACTCACTCACCCAGTCTCTCTCTTTCTAGTGTCTGTTACGGCGGTTTGTCTGGACGCCGACCTTCACGGTCGAACACAAAGACCACCGGCAGCGCACCGACACGAACGGTGAGACACGCCCCATCCTCGCAGTAGCTCCTCGGCACTCCTCTCTCTCATCCTCTCTTCTTGCTGATGAACTCTCTTACCGGGAAACTCTGTCGTAGAGGAGAGACCGCACTGAGAAGAAGACATGTGTCACTCTCCCTCGACATCACCACGGATTTGTTGGTCCACCTCTCCTGTGCCTGAGTACGCCGTCTCCCCCCCCCTCCCCCCCCATCTCTCCGCCTCTCTGTCTCCGCTGTCTCATCTCTCACCCACCGACACACACGCACACACACACACACACACACACGTACAAACAACAACAGCAGAAAGCGAGTCACCGCGACGTGAGCTCTCCCTCTCTCTTTCCCACTTCCATTTTCTCTCCCCTCTCACCCCACCTCAACCCTACCGTCGCGTCGGGTCGACTACTTGTGCGTGCTTGTCGTAGCCGCCGTACCACAGCATGCTGTGACAGAGAGAATCACACTGTCGCCATCTCCATCACATACGCACACTTTGCTTTCTCTGTATTGTGCGCCTCTCTCGGTTAACGTAGTGCTACCCCCTCGTTTTTTTTTTTTTTCCCTGTGTTTCTGTGACCATCTGTTTGTCTGCGTGCTGCTGAAGACGAGAGTGCATCGTGAGGGAACCCACAAAGAGAGAGAGAGAGAGACAGAGTGCTGTGACTCTGTCTTTCTCAATCTCCCTGTCACTGTGGCTGCGTGTGTGTGTGTGTGTGTTTGTGTGTGCCGTAACTCGTGGTGGACGGTGGTACTACTACTTCTGCTGCTTCTCGTCTTTCCTCCTCTCCCCTCCCCTTCCCCCACCCGTCGGACACCCGCCGCCCTCGTCCTCGTCTTATCGTGTGAAATCGAGACCATCCCTCTCCCCCCTCCCTCCCGGCTCCCCTCTTACCGTGTCGTCGACTGCTCTGCCGCACCCTCTCTCTCCCCTCTCTCTCCCACTCGTCTCACTGCTTCACCTCCTTCTACCGGACGCTGTGCACAGTCCCGTGTATCTCACGTCATCCGCTGCCGCGACGATCATCGTACTTCTTCCTTTTTTTTCTGGTCTTTTTCTTTTGTAACAGAGCGGCGGTGTCACGAGACGTGTGACGGTGAACTTCTCCTCTCCCTCTCTCTCTCTTTTGCTGAACGCACAGCAGTCGATCTGCTGAAGCGTCTCCCTTCCCCTCTCTCCCTCTCTCCCTCTCTCGCTGCTCGCCACACATACACACACACACACACACACACACACGCCGATACGTCTCGTGGCCCCCCTCCTTTCCACCTCTCCTCCACCTCTCTCACCCGCTTGGTGAACAAGAAGGTACGAGATGTTCTTCACATACGCCGAGAAGCAGGGGAACGTGTTCTTCGAGGGATGGCAGATGCGGCAGATCGCCTTCGACACGCTGCGCCGTCACCTCTACTACTCCGAGTATGTCCCCCCAGAGAAGATCGCGTACCCCAATGCCAACGACAACCCGCTGCCGGGCTCGAGCGCGGCGCAGGACTCCTCCATGGACGGCGACGACTCCGGCAGCAGTCTTGCCGCCACAGGAGAGAACCCGGCAGTGGCGCAGCTGGTCGTGCGCGCGCCTGTGTCGCCGTTGCATCAGCAGCGTCACTTCATGGAGGCGCCGCCACCACCGAACCACCCCGACGCGGTGGCGTGGCGCAAGAAGATCAAGGTGGACATGATCGTGCTCGTCGGCAAGGAGCACTCCTTCCTGCTCGAGGACACGCACCTGAAGGAGACGGATCTCTTCCAGATCGAGATCCACGGCGAGGTGCGCCCCATGGCCGCCGGCGAGACGCCGTCGCCCGGCCCGCTGCTGTGTCCGGCCGCCGGCCTCTCCGGACTGCCGGAGCGCTGCAGCGTCGAGAACGATGAGTTCATCCGCGACCAGTTCTTTCTGCGCGAGCTCTACGAGGCGCTGCGGGACCAGTTCGCCAACCTGCGGATGGAGCGCGAGCGGGCCGAGCTCGCCGCCGGCCAGCCTGTCATTGCGCCCGCCGCGCGCAAGATACAGACACTGGAGTCGCCGCGGCCCAAGAGCGGCACCGTGTACCGTGGCAGCCGCATCAAGATTATCCTGCGCATGCGCACGGACTACGAGTACCGGCGCTTCTGGTACGTGGTGCAGACGGTGCTGGGCTTCGACAAGCTGAACGCGCGGCCCTATCGTGGTCTGCCGCCGTACGACCCGCGCAACGGCCTCATCTTCTCCATGATTCCAATGTGCGTGTGGCACACATTCCGCGCATTGGACAAGGCGGTCTTCTACACCTTCGTGCGCGGTGACCTGGCAGGACGCAACGCAAGCCGTGAGCTCTGCGTCACGCTGCGTGGCGCCTACCTCTGCATCACGCACGACACGGTGCTCGTGATGCGCGACACCGGCAACATCCCGCGCTGGATCAAGCTGCAGCAGGTGCGCGAGTTCCACTACAACGCGACGAGCAGCCGCCCCTTTGTCGCCTTCCTCTCCGACCCCGGTGCGCCGGACATCATCTTCCTCCCCCAGCCGCCCATCTACGGCCCGGATGCGATTCGCCGCTTCAGCCCCTCGCTGGAGGTGCTGCGCTTGCACCACGTCATTCACGAGACGTGCTTCGCCTCCCTTCAGATACGGCGTGTCATCAACATCGAGGAGATCCCGGAGATGTCGGTGCGTGGATTCGTGGCGCGGTACGAGCGGGAGACGAACCGCGAGCTCGACTTCGACCCCGCGCGAGGCTACGCCGGGGTGCTGAGCTGCCCGCTGCCCAAGGAGCAGCTGGCGCAGGTGTGGCGGGAGGTGCAGGGCATCTACGCCGCGCGTGACCCGGCGGTGGTCAGCCGCGCCGCCATTCCCCTCTACCAGAACAACACAAACGACACCGACCTGACGCGGGAGCAGCTGGAGACGCTGTCGCGGCGCCTCGCCCGAGAGCGGGCCAGCCGCGACGACATCGTTGGCCTGTCCTACGAGGAGGTGCACCGCATTCAGCCTCCTGTGCGCAGCGGCAGCTCCGTGCACAGCCACCGGCAGCTGACACCAACACAACCGAGCGAGCCGGCGGCGGCAGCGGCAGCGGCGGCGGGGCGGCACGCGGACCCGAACTCCCTCCCCGCCTCCACGACACGCCGTCGCGGAGAGTCCTTCCCGGTGACCCCGAGCAGCCTGCGCCGCAGTCGGACGGCGACCGTGGCGGAGATGGAGCACACGACGCAGAGCGGCAGCTCCGTCCACTTCGGCAGCCCGAGGGAGGAGGCCGTCGGCACCCCGCTCGACGTGTCCAGGAACTCGGCGGCCGGCTTCACGCAGTCGCCACCGCGAGCGAGCGCCGAGCCGCCCCTCCCACCGGCCACGGCGGCGGCGTCGTCGTCACCGACCACGCGGACGGCACCGGCGGCCACCGCGACGGGCGGGACGCGCCGGCCGGCTGAGATCGCCGTGCCGGGTGGGGGCGGCGCTGGTGCGGTCGCCGTGGCCGGTGGGAGAGGCGGTAACACCTTCACCCACACCCACACGAGTCGGTCGCAGTTGCCCAGCCACCTCCTGGAGACACCGCAGCTGAGCTCCACGGCCGCCCGAGGAGACAGCGGGCCGTTCGGCTTCGGCGTGTCGCCGCACATGGCCGGGTCCTTCGGAGTGGCGAATGCGAGCTTCACGAGCAGCCAGTTCGGCGGCAACAGCGTGCAGTACCAAGTCCCGGGAGCGCGCTACCTCAACGCAGAAGAGCTCGGCGGCGCGGGGTCGATGGTGGCGGTGGACCACCACACCGTCCTCATGAGCCAGACGCCGCTGGGTGCGGAGGGCGTGGTGCAGACCTTCCTGGCCAACTCTGAGCTGAACGTGTCCGAGATCGTGAACAAGAGCATCACGGCGATGAACGCGGCGCCGCCGGTGCTGGCCGAGCCGCCGGCACCGGAAGCCCCACCCACGCGCTCGGACTCCGCTGGGCCGCGGAAGGAGTCGAGCAGGGGCAGCAGACGCAAGTCGGCGAGCTTGACGTCATCCCACTCGGCGCGGCGAGGGCAATCAAACCACAAGCAGCGAGGCGTGAACGATTCCTCCGTGGAGACGTGAGACGCCACGATGCACCCCGAGAGAGCCGGGGAGGAGCTGGCGACGCAGATGGAACACCGGAGAAGAGTCTTGCGGGGGCCAGCGGCGCTCAGCAAGCGGCAAGCGCGCTCCTACACACACACAACCACCATCACAAAACGCAATTGAACACACGAACTCTCTCTCTTTCTCTACATCACGCACAAAGCGTTTGGCATCTGCTCGGCTGTGTGTCGTCATTGAATGTGTGTCTTGCGTTTTTTCTCTTCTTTTTGTGGTTGTTGCTGGCTGCCAAGAGAGCGGTAGTGCGCAGTGAGCCGCAGTTTCACATGTGTGAACTGCACACGCGCGTGGTATCTTCATTTTTTTTTTCCCTTTGTATTGATATGGTTGTGTCGCAGATGTCTAGGACCACGTTCGAGTTGACGACATGGTCGCCAATTTCGATTTGTGGAAGCAGATGAGAAGAAGAAAGGGGGAAGAGTAGAAGAAGTGGAAGAGTGTGTGTGTGTGTGGAGAGAACGAGTGATCGCCTCCGCCTTGTCTTTGTCCTCTACGTGGGAGTGCGATGTGAAAAGAGGTGAAGCATCGGTGGGGAGTCCGCCTACTCCTGCGAGCGTGGTGACGCGACTCGTCAGCGGATACAATCCACCGTCTCTCTCTGCAGTGGTCTGGTCCATTTTTTTTTTTTTTTTTGTTTCCTCTGTTTTACAGTTTCAGATCGCTGACACCGTTTTCCGCATCTGCGCCTCGTCTTGGAGAGCGTGTGTAAATAGATGTGTGTTTGTGTGTGTGTGTGTTTCTGTACGCGCATCCGTTTGTGGCCTCCTCCTCTCCTGCTCTCCTGCTCTCTCTCCTCTCTCTCCTCTTCTTCTCAACACTCCTCGGCGCTTTCCTCCTGTGTGTGGACCCTGTGCGTCGTCGGATCAGCGACGTCCGCATGCATTATAATGTGCCTCTTGTCTCCCCTCTGTGTTCCTCCCCTTCACACACTCTCTCAGCGTGAGTGTCTCTCTCTGTCTGTATGTCTGTCCCTCTCTCCTCCTCCTCCTCCTTGTCTTGCCACCGCCATCTTCTCTCCCGCTTTGCTCCCTTTGTTTGTGTGTGTGTCGGTGTTTCCTCGCCGCGCATCGCCTTGAGTGTGTCTGTGTGTGAGCTGTGTGTGTGTGTGTTGCTCCTCCCTTTTTTTTTTTCTTCAGGTGTGCGCGTGTACGTTGCCGTGATCAAGCGATGCAGCTTGGAATGTTGACTCCTTGGCTGCCGTTGCCACTGGTACCTTTGCGTGTGTGTGTGTGTGTGTGTGTGTGGGGGTGTGATTATATCGACTCGCTGCAAATCAAAAAAATGAAAAAGAAAGCGAATAAAACAACAACAACAACAACAAAGAAAAGAAAAAAACACTCAACGAGAAAAGAGAGTACGTGTGTGTGGATGCGTCTGACGCGTGGTGACTCACTACCACCTCAGCAAGCAGACAAGAGTGGAGAGAATCGGGGAGAAGCTGAAGGGAAGGAAAGGGGGGCGGTGAAAGGAATGGCAGTTCGACGGTCTCGTCTTCTTGTCCCTCTCGTTCTCCCTCTGTGTTCCTGTCACCTCCGCTGTAGCCGCGCATCAGCGTTGATGAGTGTCTCACCTACTGCGGAGGTATTCCACTGCTCCTCTCTCTCCCGTCACCGTCCATCGATGCCTCTCTCCCTCTCTCTTTCTTCTTCCTCTAGCCGTGGCGCACGTCTCTGTACTGCGTCGCCACCGGCTCTCATCTTAACACACTCATCTTCACGCACTCAACAGCAGCGTGGCCGAGATCTGTCACCTCAGCAGCGTGCACTAACACACATACACACAGTCGGCTGCTCACGTTACTTCTGCTCCCCATTCCTTTTCTTCGATTACGGTGCATTTCTGCCTCCTCCCTCCCCCCTTCTCGAGTGTGCGCCACACGAGCTGGTGCACTCAGCGCGTCGTTTGTGTACACGTGAACACACACACACACACACACAGACACACACAGACTCATACACGTCGAGAGACTCACAAACAGGCACAGTATCACCTGTGGTCTCCTTACCCCTCGTCATTGAACAGGCGAACACGGACACGTGTGTGTGCTGTGTGCTGTGTGCTGTGTGTTGTGTCTCCTCCGTGCTCCTCGCTACCGTCCGCCTTCTTTTCATTCATTTTTTTCTATTTCTGTGGACATTCTCGCGAACGTTTGTGAAGTCACTTCACCTTTGCCGTCCAACACACTCACTCACTCACCTACGCAGCTGTGTCAGTGACTGCATTCACTCGCCTACCCCTGCTCCCCTTCTCTCTCCCTCTCTCTGATTCACTTGTAGTGCTCCCTAATTCACCATTTGCTTTCCGTGTCTCCTTCTCCCTCCATCGTGTAACACGTAAGCGATCACGTCTGTGCTTTGTGCGACTCTCTCTCTCTCGGCGCCTTGTGGATCTGTCAGCAGATCTACCTCTCTCTCTCTCTCTTCTCTCCCCGCTTCTCCCCGCTTCCTCCTCTCCTGTCTTCTCCGCTCTCCGTTGATCCCCTTCACCTCACTCCTACGTGGCCCTCATCATTGTCATCATCGTCATCGCGATGTTCTACACATACGCGGAGAAGCAGGGCAACGGGTTCTTTGGCGGGTGGCAGACCCGCCAGGTCGCCTTCGACACGCTGCGGCGGTACCTCTACTACTCGGAGCCCGTCAAGAGCGCCTTCTCGATAGGACCGGAGACGGCGCCACCGGCGACTCGCACGGTGGCCCCTGCGCACGTGCCCAGCACGGTCGGAGCGAGCCGCACTGTCTCGGTAGCTGCAGGAGCGCCGCCACCCGCGACCACCGCTCCGGTGCCCAGTGCCGGTGCAGCGGGCGGTGTGAGCGAGGTGGCGGTGTCGCCCTCCACCGTCGTGTGGCGGACGAAGGTGAAGGTGTCGGCGGTGGTGCCGCTGGCCACCCTCCCCGACTTCCACCCGCACCGGTGCGCGAGTGAGTGCGACCTTTATCAACTCGAGATACAGGGCGAGAGTCGCCCCATGGTGCGCGGCGAGACACCGCCGGCCGGCCCGCTGTTGTGCCCCGCCGCCGACCTCTCTCAGCTGGAGCGGTCGCGCTGCACCGAGGGCAATGACGCGTACATCGCCGACCCCTTCTTTCTGAAGGAGCTCTTCGACAGCCTGCGGGATCAGTTCGAGGGCCTCACTCAGGAGCGCCTCCGCGTCGCCGCTGCCTCCTCCGCCGCCGAGGACGGTGCCTCGGGCGGCGGCGACGGCGGTGCCTCCGTGGGAGCGGGGGTGCAGACCCTCGTGAGTCCGCGCGGCGCCAAAGGGGAGCGGCTGCTTCAGGGAACGCCGGCGCCAGTGCGACTCACCCTGCGCTCACGTGATGAGCGCGAGTTCCGCCGACTGTGGTATGTGCTGCAGTTGGTGCTCGGCTACGACAAGCTGATTGTGCGGCCCTACCGCGGACTACCCCCGTACGACCCGCGCAACGGTGTCGCCTTCGCCCACATTCCCATGTCGGTGTGGCACACGTTCCAGTCCCTCGACAAGGCCGTCTTCTACACCTTCACCCGCGGCAACGTCTACGCGCTGGAGGAGCGGGAGGAGGGGGAGGCGCCTTCCTCTTCTCTGCCTCCTGCAGCACCGCAGCAGCCAGCACTGTCTTCGCCGGCAGCGAGCGTCAGCAGCCCTTCCACCGCCGCGGGGGCATCGCGACTCCCCTCTCGAGTTGGGGATGGCGAGCGTGTGCCGCGGCTGAAGCTCATTCTGGCCGGCGCCTACCTCTGCATCACGCACGACTCTGTCCTGTGCATGCGCGAGACGGGCAGCATCCCACGCTGGCTGCGCCTCGCCGAGGTCCAGGAGTTCCACTGGAGCATGGCCGCCCACGACGGCGTCACAGGCGCACCCTCTCCATTCTGCGTCTTCCTGTCGGACCCGCCCATCCCGGACCTGTTCTTCGAGCCACTCCCGCCTGCTACTGGCACGGATGCCATTGCGGCGCACAGTCCGCTGGTCGATGTGCGCCGCCTCGCCCACGTCATACACGACTCCTGCTTCGCCTCCCTCAGCACGCGGCGCGTCATTCGCATGAAGGAGGTGTCGGACGCCTCGATGGAGGAGTACGTTGCCCGCGCTGTGCGGGAGCGCCAGCGACGGCCGACGGTGCAGCGAGGCGCGGGGTACAACACCACCCTCAGCTGCCCTCTGCCGAAGGAGCAGCTCGCAGTGGTGTGGCAGCAGGTGCAGGCGGAGCTGCTGGAGCGCGGCAACATGGCGAGCCGCGCTGCGATTCCCATCTACGCCAGCAACGCCAGGGACGTGGAGCTCTCGGAGGATCAGCTATCCACGGTGGAGCGCGAGCTCGACGAGGAGCGGGAGCGCCGCGACGACATTGTCGGCATGCCGCTGGAGCGCGCCAGACTGCTGGAGCGGCGGGAGAGGGCGGAGGTCACCGCAGCGGTGGCGCAGAGGAGCCGACCACGAACGCGTCACCGCGATGCCGCGACTGGAGTAGGACGCGACGTGGCGGCGTCGGCGGCGACGCTGGTGCTTCCACTGACGATGGAGCTGCTGCAGACCCCGCAGATCCAGGGCCGGTTCGCCGCTGAGACCGCACACGGATCGACCGAGCCGCTGGACAACCGCCACGCGACGGCGAGGCAGCACTCCACGGCGAACAGCGACAGCGGCAGCGAGTCCACGGTCCTGGCCAGCGAGTACTCGAGCTATCTTGTCCCCGGTGCTCGCTACCTCTCGCCGGAGGAGTGGCTCAGCGGCGCCTACGGGTCTCCCACCTCCCCGCACACAGCCGACGCGCCATTCGACACCGAACGCCGACACGCTAGTGCGACTCCGGCGGTGCGGCGCACCGGGCACGTGACAGAGAAGAGGAGCTGCGCAAGTGCCCCACCGCCGTCGTACCGGGACGAGCGTACGCTGAACGAGATCATTGACCGCAGCATGGCTGCCCTCGACGGAGGCCGCGCCGACCTGCTCGACTCGGCCCCGTGAGAGAGTCGCAGGCGACGCCAACTCTGTGCGTGCTTGGGAAGGAAAGTGAAGCAGAAAAAAAAAAAGTTGCTGCCGACCCTCTCTTCGGTGACAGAGTGTGTAGTGGCTTCACCGTGTCAGAGTCTTCTCCTGTCTATTCACACATGCACACACACACACACACAGACACACACTCTGTGCATGGTTCCTCTCTTGTCTCATTGCCACCCTTTGCGAAAAGGAGAACAGACACCACAAACAAGAAAAAAAAAAGAAAAATGAAAATGAAAGTCAAACAGTGAGCTGGGCTCGTTGCGTGTCGTACGTGCTCTCCTCCCCCCCTCCTCCTCCTCTTCTCTCTCTCCGTGTGCTTCACACCCTCACTCACTTCTCTCCCTCTTCCTCTGGATCTGCGTCTCATTTTTTTTTTTTTTTCTTTACTTCTCCGCTTCTGTTTTCTCTCTGGTTCGATACTCGCGCCTCTTCGCCCCCTGACCACAACACCGCCACACACACCTCTTCTCCTCCACATACACAAATTACTCTCATCCACTCACTCACTCTCTCTCACGCTCTCACTTGTTTCGGCATGACTGCATAGCTCTCGGCGCTGTGTGAAACGCGGCTGCTGAGACACGCAGCTGCGGCACGGCATCAGTTGTCGACAGCACACGCGCTTAGCTGTTGTCTTCCTGTCCCACTCTCTCTCTCTCGCCCTCCCTCCTCCCCCACATTCCCCCTGTGCCTTTTGATTCTCACTCTCTCCATACAACACGATCATCACGCACGTCTTCTCTCCTTGTCTCTCTCTCTCTCTCGTCAGCGCTCTGTCTGTCTTTCACTCACTTTTGCTCTCACCGATTGTACGCACATACACACGATTCGCTCTTGCGAGGAACTCGTTGGCGTTCACATCTCTCCTGCTCCTGTTCTTTTTTTTTTTTTTTCTGTGCGTTGTAGAGTAGACGCTGCTGATTTGCTCTTTCTCTCCCTTCACCAGCTTCTTCGGCCCCTTGTATCAAACGCATCGGCGTGTCCTGCGTGTGTGCCTGTGTACCGTTTGTGTGTGTGTGTTTGTGTATGTAGTGCACACCTGACGCACGGCGCCGTCACTCATACACACAGAGACGCTCCCGCGCACTTTGCAGGGCACGCTTTTGCTCTCTCCCTGCGGGCCACAACAAACGGCAGGGAGAGGGCCCTCGCTGGCGTGGACTGCACAGCTCCATCATCACTCTTCTCCTCCATTGCTTCTTCTTCTCTTCTCTTCTGTTTTTTTTTTTTTTTTTTTGCACCCCGGGTCCTCCCTCTCACTCTTCTTCCTCGCCTCCTCTATCTATCTGGTTTCTGAGTGAGTGTGCGCGTTTGTCTCTCTCTGTATGTGTGTGTCAGCCTGTTTGTGTTCCATCGCCTCTCGGAAGTCGTCTGCGTCATCTTTCGCACTCGGTTTCTCTTACCCCCCCCCCTCTTCTTGCCAAGCATATCTCACTGTTCTCTTGCTGATCTCGTCGTCTACCTCGTGTCTCTGCTTTTTACGTCTGTGTGTGTGTGTGTGGGTGTGTCTGTGAACTTGTTCTTCGTCGTTTCTATTGGCGGAGACCGCGCTCTGGTGCGGCTTCTCTCTCTCCTGTTCTCTGGACCGTTCTACTCCCCCCTTCAGCACTTCCAGGCTGATCGGCGCCGTCGGTGGGCTGCCGCCGTCCACCATCACCTCCGCGCGGCACCACACGCCTCTCCTATCAGCTCTCTTTCGGTGTCGTGTGTGAGCAGGCGTGTCACTGTCGAGTTGGACAGCGCGTAGAGTCCGCCACGCGACCTCCCCCGCCTCTTCTTCTTCTCCCTTCCCTGTTTTTTTCTTTCGCCTTCCCCCATTCCGCTGTTTGCTGTGCGTCGTTGTTGTTGCTGTTTGTCTTCGTCTTGTCGTAGAAGAGGGCGGTGTGTGTTTGTGCGTGTGGGAGGCGCTGCTTTTCATCTTTTCTCCCTCCCACACACACGTTTGCATCTGCGTGTTCTCTGTCGTCGTCACACCACTCGTCTCACATACAGCTTGCTGACGTGTTCGTGTTGGAGTACCCCCCCCCCCTGTCTCTATCTCTCTTTCCAAACAATACGTTCGTTGTCCTTGACCCACTCCTTGCACACCTCGCCCAGTGGCACCTTGTTGGCACGCAGGCACATCCACACACACACACACACACACGGCGAACCTCCCTCTCGCCCACGTACACGCAGTGCGGAGGTACACCGTCGCCTCACACACAGAGTCGCAACAGTCCCGCTGTCACTCTTCTTCCCTCGTCCCTCGTCTGTTCGCCGTCTTCTCCTCTGTTTGTTTCCCTTCTGCTTCTCTCTTTTTGTTTTCTCTGTGCTCGTCATCCCAGCACAAAAAAAAAGAAACACACACACACACACACTCTGTGTGGCGAAGATGTCAACCATGCGCCGGCCCTTCCTCCGCGCTGTCCAGCGCCTCGTGGCCGCCAGCACCTTTGTGGCAGTCGTGGCGGTTGTGGCGGCTGCTGCGCCGCTCATCTTGAACTACACGGTGACCTCCATCACCTACGCGGTGGCGGATGGCCTGCCGCCGAGCCACTGGTCGCAGTATCAGACCCTCTGCAGCGCCGCCAGCGCCACGACCAAGAGGGTACAGCTCACAGACTCCCTCAACCGCGTCTACGAGACCATCTCAGCAGCCGGCAACCGCTTCCCCTTCTACCTCTGGGGCGCCTCGTCCTGGTACGTGAACAACATGGGGTTCCTCTCTCCCACCCCGTACGGGATGTGCAACGGGTACTGCCCCAGCGCCTTCTTCGCCAACCTCGGCGGGGACTACGGCTTCTCCCCCAACGGATCCCTGTACTTCGACGGCGCCGGCGACTGGCCGATGATCGGCTTCTACGTCGCTCCCTACGCCACCGACAACACCGCCCAGTCGACCGGCTTCATCGTATCGCAAGACTCCCCCGCCACCGGTGCGGCAGCGTACACGACGCTGGAGTACTGCCAGGTGCCGCTGAGCGGCCAATCCGCGTCGGCGTCGGCGCAGCTCACGGCGCAGGTGGCGGTGTACGCGAACGGGACGATCATCATGCGCTACGCGTCGCTGCCCTCCCCGAGCGCGCTGGCCGGCGTGGTGCCGAGCACCGGGCTGATCTACTCCAAGACGCGGCGCACGGTGGTGCCGCCACCGACGGCTGCGAACGGGATCGTGGCGTACCGCTTCGACCCTGTGCTGGACCCGTGCACGCCGCACACGAGCCTGTCCGCGTGCACGCTGGACACCGGCAACAGCTGCGTGTGGTGCAGCTCCACGGCGGCGTGCTCGACGAGCGGCGTTGTGGCGGAGGTGTGCCCGCGCGGGCAGTGGACGACGCCAGCGCGCAGCGTGCTGCCCTTCCCGCCGCAGAACTTCTACAGCGTAGCGGTGGACTTCACCACGCCTTTTGTGCCGCTGTCCAGTTACGCCTACACGTCTCAGCTCTCCACCGGCTCCTTTCAGCTGCGGCTGGAGAATGCACGCTGGAACATCCCGCTCTTCCGAACGCCGACGCCACCGTCCATCTCCTGCATCCCAGGCGCCTCGTGCCCGACACTGACGACCACGCATCTGTGCGGTCTCGTAGACAACACATGTGTCAACGGCAACTACACCTTCTCCATCTTGGCCCTCGACTCCAATTTCATCTTCGCGGCGGAGGGAACGTGGGTAGCGCGGCTGCTCCCTCCCCGCAATGCTGGTGGACAGCTGTGTAGCGAGGCTGGAGGGTGCCCCAACGGTGTGGTGGGCCAGCTCAGCGGCGCCGCCTTCAACAACAACAACAGCGCCATGCCGCTCTTCTCCGTGCAAATCTACGGCGACCAGAATGGCGTGATTGACATCATTGTCGTCTGCGCCAGATGCGTCACTGGAGACCCGATGCTCACCTTCCCTGCAATGCGCGTGGGCCTCGTGCGGTACGGCGTGGAGGACGCGTCGTCGGTGCTGATACCGCAGGGCCTGCTGCGGAGCGGCGTGCACGCGCGGTTCGTGCCCATCACGGCGTGCGCGGACTGCGGGCCGAACGGGTGGTGCAACGAGGCGACGGGGACGTGCCAGTGCCAGCCGGGCTACTTCGGCAGCAGCTGCACTGCGTGCCCGGTGTGCTGGACGGGGAGCCGCTGCGACGACGGGAAGAGCGGCGACGGCAGCTGCCTGTGCTCTGGCGGCGCGTGCGCTGCTGCGTGTGCGGGGTCGAACGGTGGCAACGGTGGCAGCGGCGGCAGCGGTGGCGTGACTGTGCCTCCGCAGAGCTGCTGGGGCTGCAGCGCTGTTGGCGGGCGGTGCAACTGCGGCGTGTGCGAGTGCGTGGACGGGTGGAGCGGGCCGGGGTGCAGTGTGCCGCCGGCGGACGCGTGCCGCGCGTACTCGTTTGACGGGTGCGCGGTGTGCGGGCAGCAGCCAGGGTGCGTGTTCTGCTACGACTCGACGTGCTTCAACCCCGCGCTGAGCGGGACGCCTGGTGGGTACACGTGCTCGTACAGCACCCCCGCCGCGGACACGGAGGCGTGCGTGACGTACGGCAGCCGCGGCCTCTTCGCCCCGCTGTTGCGATCCTACGACTTTGTGGCAGTCGTGTGTCTCAGCATCTCTCTTACCGTCGCCCTGGCGCTGGTGGTGCTGTTTGTGGTGTGTATCTGCAAAGACCGTCGCGTGCGCAACCCGATGGAGTCCCTCGCCGTGACGGGGACGCCTGACTTCCGCAACCCGCAGCAGGAGCGGGAGGTGATTCAGGTGAACTTCACGCACCGGCGACTGGCTGAGCAGCAGATCATGGGCATTCCGCTCCGTCAGGTGTCGCTGCAGCGCCTCTTCAAGCGTAGAAAGGCGGATCTGATGAACGGACAGCAAGTCGGGTGCGGGTAGGTGTACGGCGGTGCTTGTCAGCTGGAGGTGGGAGAGGAGGAGGGCGGCGGCGGAGGCGGCTGTGCTGCTGCACCGCTCAGCACGTTGCCCTTCCTGCGTAGCCTACTACTACTACTCCTCCACTTGTTCGCCTCGCCACATTATTCGAGCCCTCCCTGTGCTGGTGGTTTGGGACATACTCTGGGAGTGGGGGTGTTTGTTAGTGTGTGTGTGTGTATATCTGGTGTGTGTGGTTCTCTGGGATGATCTGGCACACGATGGTGCCTGCGGTGGTGGATCGTTGCGATGTACACCAGCAACTGCGTTGCTACTTCACTTTTGTCGTGGTGTGTCGCGCGTGGTTTGGAGTCTTTTTTTTTTTTTCTCTTCTTGTTCTTCTATCTTTCGCGCGTCCGGCTGCGAAGCCTTTCTGAATTCACGTTCTCTGTGTGGATGCACACACACACACACACATCCGCCACATATTGACTTCCCCCAAACATCGTTCAGAGGAAGGTGGTGGTGGTGCAAGACCCCGCTTCAAGACAACGGCCTTTCGAGTGGCGTTGCTTCAGCCGTGTCGGCTGACCGAGAGGTCCGGTGCATGATATGAGAACACCCGCCGTCCACTGCTGACCACGGCGAGGTGCAGAGACACCAACAGCAGCGCTGGCTGTGGTGGGACCTGCTGAAGAGAGGTTTGTAGGACGGTTGAACTGGCTCCCATTGCTGTCGGAAGTCACGCAGTAATGCAAAGAGGGATGCCACAGAGACGTCCGCGTGGTCTGCATACCTCTCCAACACGCACAGACACCCGATACTGTCTGGCACGACGCAGGTGCGCCACTTCTCCCGCTCTCCTTCTCCCACACGCACACCCATCCCTGCACATTCCTCGTTGTTGTGGAGGGGTGTCGGTTTGGCTCTACCGGCATCGTACACGTCACTCCTCTCACTCCTCCCTTCTTCTCACCTCTTCACTGTTCTCTTCTTGCCAACTATCTGCCTGGCCACTTTCAAATACCGGTGCCACAGGTGCATGGGTTGTTGTGGCATGCTACGCGCGTCACCCACACACACGACTCAAACCTCGATCGTCTGCCCACAAGTGCACCTCTCCCTCCTCCTCCTCCTCCTCCACCTGCACACACACTTTAGTTTACTCCCCAGCAAAAAAAAAGAAAAAGAAGCACGTGTGAGGCATCGTGACACACGGCAACGGTCACATCACGCGCTCTCGCTGCCGCCACTGCGGCTCTTTACCTCCCATACGTCACTCTCACTTGTTTTGGGGATTTGACTCTCCTCCATCTTGCGGCTCCACAACGGGGAAGGTTTGGGGGAGGGGAGGGGGTAATCGCGTTGAAGGCACTCACGTTAGCGGCGACTGTCCACTACCTGTGCTGTTTTTTGGCCGCTGGTGCCCTCTCCCGCATTCCACCGCGTCGTCCTCTGTCTCGCTCTTTTATGCTGTGGGTTTGTTTGGCCACGCACAAACCAGTGCAGACTGTTGGCGCTCTCCCGTGACTGAGTCGGAGCGCAGGGGCAGAACGAGAGAGAGGGCAGGACGGCGCCACCTCTGTTTTTTTTTTTTTTTGTACGACTTCCTCGTGACCTCGAGACGCCGAGGCGGTGGTGATCTCCGGTGATCGTATCACGTACTGCCAACCCCATCGTAAGTGTGTGTGTGTGTGTGTGTGTGTGTCTGTGTGTGAGAGATAAGAGAAGGGAAGGTACTCTTGTTTTTTTTTTCTTTTTGCCTATTGGTTTTCTGCGGTGCCGCGTCGCTGTGGCACACCGCTACTGTGTAGCCCTCCTTACCTTGTCACGCCTCTCTCGCTGTCTCTCTCTCTCTGTCCTGTTGCCTTGACCTTGTTCTTTTGTTGTTGTTGTTTGTTTTCCTTGCTTCATCATGCGCGATACGGGGATGCCGTCATCACCCGTGCAGCCGCACACCCTGCTGTGCTCTTCGAGGCTCGCTCTCCTCCACCTTCTCTTTCTTCTCCTTCTCAGCAACGCACATGTCGCGGTGAGCGCTGCCACCATCGTAGACTACACCGTCTCCTCCGTGACAGCGACTGAGCTCGCCGCGCTGCCGCCCACGCACTGGGCGCGGTACCGAACCATGTGCGGGTACTGGGGCGTCACACAAACGTGGACAGACACGTCGATGATGTCGCTGATGTTCCCCCGCCTCTCACGCAGCGGCATGAACGCGTCCTTCTACGCGTGGGGTGATATTCCCTGGTACGTGAACAACATGGGGTTTCTCTCCCCCACCCCGTACGGGATGTGCAAGGGGTTCTGCAAACGCACCCTCTACTCACAGCTGCAAGGGAACTACGCCTTCACAGAGAACAGGTCGGAGCTCTACGACGGCGGTGGCGACTGGCCGATGATCGGCTTCTACGTCGCTCCCTTCGAGGTCCTCAGCGAGTTTCCCCTCAGCCAGATCATAGCGAACGAGACCCTCGCAAGTGACACGACCTCCTCCATCGTACCTCCCTCGAGCCCTACTGACTACGCGAGCGGGCCTGGCCGTGGGAGTGCAGTTGCCTACACCACGCTGGAGTACTGCAAGGTGTCACTGAGCGGCCAATCCGCGTCGGCGTCGGCGCAGCTCACGGCGCAGGTGGCGGTGTACGCGAACGGGACGATCATCATGCGCTACGCGTCGCTGCCCTCCCCGAGCGCGCTGGCCGGCGTGGTGCCGAGCACTGGGCTGATCTACTCCAAGACGCGGCGCACGGTGGTGCCGCCACCGACGGCTGCGAACGGGATCGTGGCGTACCGCTTCGACCCTGTGCTGGACCCGTGCACGCCGCACACGAGCCTGTCCGCGTGCACGCTGGACACCGGCAACAACTGCGTGTGGTGCAGCTCCACGGCGGCGTGCTCGACGAGCGGCGTTGTGGCGGAGGTGTGCCCGCGCGGGCAGTGGACGACGCCAGCGAGCAGCGTGCTGCCCTTCCCGCCGCAGAACTTCTACAGCGTAGCGGTGGACATCACCACGCCTTTTGTGCCGCTGTCCAGTTACGCCTACACGTCTCAGCTCTCCACCGGCTCCTTTCAGCTGCGGCTGGAGAATGCACGCTGGAACATCCCGCTCTTCCGAACGCCGACGCCACCGTCCATCTCCTGCATCCCAGGCGCCTCGTGCCCGACACTGACGACCACGCATCTGTGCGGTCTCGTAGACAACACATGTGTCAACGGCAACTACACCTTCTCCATCTTGGCCCTCGACTCCAATTTCATCTTCGCGGCGGAGGGAACGTGGGTAGCGCGGCTGCTCCCTCCCCGCAATGCTGGTGGACAGCTGTGTAGCGAGGCTGGAGGGTGCCCCAACGGTGTGGTGGGCCAGCTCAGCGGCGCCGCCTTCAACAACAACAACAGCGCCATGCCGCTCTTCTCCGTGCAAATCTACGGCGACCAGAATGGCGTGATTGACATCATTGTCGTCTGCGCCAGATGCGTCACTGGAGACCCGATGCTCACCTTCCCTGCAATGCGCGTGGGCCTCGTGCGGTACGGCGTGGAGGATGCGTCGTCGGTGCTGATACCGCAGGGACTGCTGCGGAGCGGCGTGCACGCGCGGTTCGTGCCCATCACGGCGTGCGCGGACTGCGGGCCGAGCGGGTGGTGCAACGAGGCGACGGGGACGTGCCAGTGCCAGCCGGGCTACTTCGGCAGCAGCTGCACTGCGTGCCCGGTGTGCTGGACGGGGAGCCGATGCGACGACGGGAAGAACGGCGGCGGTAGCTGCCTGTGCTCTGGCGGCGCGTGCGCTGCTGCGTGTGCGGGGTTGAAAGGTGGCAGCGGCGGCAGCGGTGGCGTGACTGTGCCTGCGCAGAGCTGCTGGGGCTGCAGTGCTGTTGGCGGGCGGTGCAACTGCGGCGTGTGCGAGTGCGTGGACGGGTGGAGCGGGCCGGGGTGCAGTGTGCCGCCGGCGGACGCGTGCCGCGCGTACTCGTTCGACGGGTGCGCGGTGTGCGGGCAGCAGCCGGGGTGTGTGTTCTGCTACGACTCGACGTGCTTCAACCCCGCGCTGAGCGGGACGCCTGGCGGGTACACGTGCTCGTACAGCACCCCCGCCGCGGACACGGAGGCGTGCGTGACGTACGGCAGCCGCGGCCTCTTCGCCCCTGTCTCCGTTGCGTATAAGAGGATGGCAGTGGGAGTGGTGGTGACGGTGACCATCTTCATGGCAGTCCTTGCGTTGTGCATCCTGCGATGCTGCTTCCGACACCGACGCGTCTACGACCCAATGGCAATGCTTGCCGTCGGCGGCACACCGGACATCCCTCGAACGCAGCAGGAGCGGGAGGTGGTTCAGGTGAGCTTTGTACGACGGCGCGTGGCGGGGCGGCAGATCATGGGCATTCCGCTGCGTCAGATGACGCTGCAGCGCCTCTACAAGCGTAGAATGGAGGAGCGGTCCGTGGCGGTTGTGAACGATGACCAGCCCGGCGGAGGTGTGCGTTGATGTGAAGGCTGAGGGAGGGATGGAGAAGGAGGGAGTGGGTGGATCAGCAGGCTGTCGTGAAGCAGTGCGCAATCGCAGGACGAGATGAGCTGAATCAAAAGGAAAAGAAGTGTCTGACGTTCTTGCAGTTCTATTTCTGCACGACACCGGCCGCAGGCACCCCGGAGTGCGCGAGAGGCGTTGGACTTAGCGTCTCCATCAAGGTTCGCAGGAGTAGAGAGTTGCCTCTTTGTGTCTTTGTATGTGTGTGTGTGTCTGTGTGTCTCAGCGCATGTGAACAGCTATCTGGTGTGGCGCAGACGCACACACAGAGACACACGTTACAATTCACAGTAGGGATGTGATCTACCGTCAACAGAGGCAGCTGGACCAGTCGCGCCGGCGACTGTGACGCTGTGCGTGAGGCAACGTGCATTTCCTATCAGTGTCTGTCTGCTTCGTTTTTCTTTTCTCTCTTCGCTGTTGCGCGGTGATGAGTTTTCACGCGTGATTGCCTCTCTGTATGTGTGTGTATCTGTGTTGTGGTTTCGTGCTGTCGTCTGTGCTTCTGCTGGCAGGGGCGCTGCGTCTGTCTCTGATAGGTTGTTGGCCTGACAGCCTTCTTGCTCGACAGATTGCTGATCTGAAATGTGTCTATTTGTGAGTGCGTTTTGTATGTGTATGTGTGGGTTGTGTCCCTTCCCTCTCCAGCACCTTCTGTGACACGCTGGTGAGCCTTCGAATCCAGCCGCGAGAGGGGGCGAGCAGAAGCGAGGGATGGACGCTCACCAGTGTCTTCGACGGCGCTAGTGACTGAGTCAAGACGATGTACGTTGCCACTACTCTTTCTTGTCTGAGGACCTCAAAAGACACCGAGTGTCTTCCTTTCATGTGTGTGTTGTGTTTGTTGCCCTTGTTGTGAGGTTGCCAAGCATGTGTGGCAGGCACAGTCGCCGCCCCCCACCAGCCCTTCTCCCTCGCTCTCCCTCTCCCTATCATGCTATCGTGTGACACTGTGTCTCTTCTTTCTTTTTTCATTCTCGCTCGCTTCACCTCTCCTCCATCCACCATCGCCACAGCCGGCGACCGAAGCGGAAGGTGAGTTTACTGCTCGTTTGATTTCCTCCAGCTCTTTCTCTCTCCTTTTTCCTGTGCGTGTGCGTGTGCGTGCGCTTCACCACCCCCCTTGCCAGACAACAACCCTCCCCTCTTCCCCTTCCGCTCATCTCCTCTCTCCACCGCTGTCCTCCCCTTTGTCAGCACACTGGCAGACATGCGGGCTGTGAGGTGCACTGGGAGAGTTCATGTCAAGAGTGTGGAGGCTACTCCTCTCTCTCTCTCTCTCTTTGTCGCGCAAGTGCAGCAGATCCACAAAATAGAGCTGTGCACCGTGCTCGTGACGTGCATGCAGCATGTGACTCTCCTCTCTGTATCTCCTTCCACTTCTCTCTGCTCTCTCTTGCACCGCGTCCCCGACCCTCACTCCGCCACTCGCTCGTCGTGTGCTCTTCTTGTGCTGTGCCGTAGAGGCGGCTGCCGGTACAACGCGACCGGTGTGATCTTACCGTCCTCCTTTTTTTTTTTTTTTGGAGAGCTTCCGATCGTCATGCATGCTCGACGCGGTGGGCTGTCGCTGGTCGCGTCGATCGTGCGAGGCGGCGGGCGTCGCCACATCACAACGGTAGACCCCGGTGTAACGTGTGGCGACTCCACTGCAGCCCCCTCAACTGCTTGCTCCTCCTCCTCGTCGGCGGCGGAGTTCCCGCTGGTGGTGCCGGGGAAGGTGCACGTTCGCATCCGTGCCAGCGATGGGGCTACGCACGAGCGACTCTTCAACGACGGCGACAACATGATGGAGGCCATCCGAGATGACGGGACGTTGCCGGTGGACGTGCCCGGCGCCTGCAACGGCACCTGCAAGTGCTCCACCTGCCACGTTCTCCTCCCGTCTGCCGAGTGGATGGAGAGGGTGGGGAGACTCTGCCCCGTCTCGGACGCTGAGCAGGACTGCCTCGACAAGGCACCCGGTGTCACAGACGCCTCTCGACTCAGCTGCCAGCTCACTCTAGCTGAGGAGCTCAATGGGCTGGAAGTGCAGCTCCCCCAGACCACCATCGACGTGCGCTGGCAGGCCGCTCTCCGACGCTCTGTGAAGAAGTGAGCGGTGCGTCAGCAAGTCACGACACCGTTGCGGAGAGATGCATGTAGCGATGGGGTAACTGTGTGTGTGTGTGTGTGTGTGTGTGTGTGTGTTGGTTGTTACGGCTGAGTGAAAGCACGGGAAGAGAGGAAGCCGTGACGGTGGAGAGAGGTGAGGGCCGGCACACGACACCGTCAACCCCGTGCATCCGCAGACACCTCCCCCCCCCATTATCCACCTGGTGCTCACTGGAACCTCTGCGAGGTGGAAGAGCGAGAGGGGAAGGAAGTGCTGGAGGACGAACCCCCTCGCATGGACTGTGAGTCTGGTGCAGGCACTGTTGGCGCACACTGTCGTCGCGTCCATCTGTCACCTGTGTCTCTCTCGCTGCTATCTCTTTCTCGCTGCCATCTCTCTCTCCTGAGGAGCTCCAGTGCGCTGTACTCCGTGTTGTGTGGGGACGGCGCGGTGAGCGATGCGCCGCCTTGCTGTTCACGCACGGCGACCCATGGAGTGGAGGAGGATGCCGAGCACCTACACGACACCCATCCAGGCTTGCTCATGTCGTGGTGCGGCGACCACGATCAAGGTGAACATCACCGTGCAGGACGGCACGGAGCTGAGCTTTGACACTCCGATCGGTCTTTCCCTGATGGAGGCGGTGCGTGACGTGGCGGAGCTCGACATGGACGTGTCGTGCAACAAGGCCATGAAGTGCGCCATCTGCCACGTGTACCTGGCGAAGCAGTGGCACGAGAAGTTCCCTCCGCCGTGTGAGGAGGAACTTGACATGCTGGATCGCGTGATGGACCCGCGAGACACGTCACGCCTGAGCTGCCAGCTGCACCTCACCACGGAGCACGATGGCCTCGTTGTCGCGTTGCCGCAGCGTACACTGGACCTCACACGTGGCAAGCCGATCTGATGGACTCTCTCTGTGTGTGTGTTTGTGTGTGGCAAGGAATCCCAGAGTGCAGAGGTGTGCATTGCTTGCACTCCACACACATTCATGCACTTCGAAGGTTCTACTGGGGAAAGAGGAGAGACGCACAGCGTATCAGTAGCAATGATGTGGGTGTTGTATCATCGGTCGTGACGAGTGCCGCTACCGCCCTATCACTTACTACTCGCTACTTCCACAACTTGCTTCTTGTCAACAGCTGCTCTTGAAAGATACACACACACACACAGACGCGTTGTCACTCGCCAGGTTCGTCTCGGGGGATGATCTGTAGTCGCCAGCGCACTGCGGAAGGGGGGGGGGGCTGTGGATGAGGCTGTGACGGACCGGTCTGGGATACAAAGGGAAGAAAAGCTGCTCAATCGCACACACCGTGACAAAGCGTATCTCTGCACAGGTGAGCGGAGGGTATCCTCACAGCAACTCAAGGTGATGATCTTTCCTGTGGATTCAGCCGGCGCTGCACCGGAGCCATGAAAACACGTGTCGGATCTGAATCCAAAAGAAAAAAAGTAAAATGGTGGCAGTCTCTTCCATCGTCTCTCCTGTGTCCATCTTGCGTGTCTCCTCACTTCCTCTCTCTTTGTGTTTGTTGTTATGGCCATCGATCCTCTTGCTCCTCTCTGTTGGCACGCGCATGTGTAGGCCACACATTCGATACTTGTTGCACTTGCTGGGTGAGGGCGAGTGTGTGTGCGTGAGTCTCTGTCTGTCTGTCTATGTGGAGGCGGACCTCTTCCTCATCATATTCGCAAACACTCCGGTGCCGCACGGAGTCTGACAGGGTTGGGTGGAAGTTGGGGGCGGGAGGGAGACAGAGAGAGAGAGAGAGCAGTGCCCCACCCGCTGCTGTGGTAGGGAGCAATGTGGCGACGGTGTGCTGGTCGACTGCCGCCGCTTCTGTGCGGTGTGGCCACGTCTGCGCCACTCGCAGCCTCTCACGCGCTCTATAGCACGCCGGGCAAGATCAAAGTGCATGTGAAGAAGCGGGACGGATCACGCTGCGATATTGACGTGCCTGTCGGCATCTCCCTGATGCAGGCTCTCCGCGACGTTGCCCGACTCGATGTGGAGGGCACGTGCGATGGAGAGATGGTGTGCGCCACGTGTCACGTGTACCTGTCTGAGACGTCCTTCGCAAAGCTGGAGGGGCCGTCTGAGGATGAGGAGGATGTGCTGGCGAAGGCGCTAGATGTGAAGGACAACTCCCGCCTCGCCTGCCAGGTAGACCTCACACCGGAGCTGGATGGCTTGGAGGTGGAGCTGCCGTCCCATGAAACACACCACTGACAAAGACACAGCTCTTGGACTCTCTTGCATTCCGGAGACTGTGTGTTTTTGTTGTATTTGTGTAGTGGTGTGTCAGTGTTGTCCCTGACGTGAATGTGTGTTTGTGTGTGTGTGTGTGTGTGTGTGTGTGTGTGTGTGTGTGTGTGTGTGTGTTTGTATTCGGGTACTGTGTGGTACTGAGCTCGGTGAGTCGTGCACCTTTCTCTCTCCACCTCGTCGAGTCACTCCGTCGCTGTCACGGGGCAAGAGCGTGACACGTTGTCGTTCACATTTCTCCTTCTCTCACTGTTCATCGATTCACCCTCTTCACTCCTGTCCTCCGTGCGATCCGTCGAGTCGGCGAGCTGCTCCCATCCACGACTATGCAGATGACGGGGAGAGTAGACCGCGCAGCTTTCTGGTCCACCATGCAACATGGTGTGTCGAAGAGTAGCGAGGAGAGAGAGGGGATGCGGCCACATCAGCGTGCATCTGTGTTTGCGATATGATTCATGCGTCTGCTCAGCGCCACGCTTTATGCCTATCAGAGTGATGTACACACGCTCATGCAAGGAGAGGCACTCTCTTTCTCTCTCTCTCTCACTCACGGTGCCTCCATCCAACTCCATCCACTACGCTGTGGTTGGGGGATGCTGCGTGCTACCGCCTACTCCCAGTCTCTTCCTCCCTCTCTCTCTTTTTATGTGCGGCGGCACACACAGACTCCTCCTATCGCTTCCCAACTGGCTGGCAGGTCTGCCCTCCGCATCTCGGACTTTGTGTTTCTGTGCAAGAAGTTCAAAGAGAGAGGGAGAAAGACACACACGCACACATACAGACATCAACGGACGCACTTGCTGAAGTACCAACGAGGGCTTTTTTTTTTTTTTTCATCTCGGTGGACGTCGCTTTCCCAGGGTTTATCGCATTTACGTTCTGTGTTGAATCTATCACATCGACTTGACGACTGGAGCAGCGAGGATGTGGCGGCGTGTTTGCGGCCTCTCCGTCGTGGCCCCACTCACGCGCGTGCGGATCACCACCGCTGCTCGACTGCACGCGACCCCGAGGCACTACAGCACACCGGGGAAGGTAAGGGTCCGCGTCACGACGCAGGATGGCACGCCGATCGACTTCGACGCACCGGCTGGTGTCTCTCTCATGCACGCCATCCGCGATGTGGCGCAGCTGGAGATGGACGGTGCTTGCGACGGCTGCATGCAGTGCTCCACGTGTCACGTGTACCTCTCCGAGGCCAGCTTCGCGAAGCTGGGGGAGCCGTCGGAGCAGGAGCAGGACATCCTTGACAAGGCTCTCGACCTGGCGGAGACGTCGCGACTCGCCTGCCAGATCACACTCACCTCCACCATCGATGGCCTGGAGGTGCGGCTGCCCAAGAGTGTCACCAACTTGCTCCTGTGAGCTCGCACAACGTAGAGGGGGGAGGAGGTGTTGCGCGTGTCACCCTCTCCGCCACGGGCTCCCCTCCCTCCCTCACTTTCTACATACACCTTCTACCTCTGTTTCTTTGTCTTTTTTTCCCGTTGTGGTTGTGAAGGTGCTCGACCGTCTTGTGCCTCTGCTGAGATCGCACTCTCTACTCTCTACTCTCTTTTTTTTTTTTCTCCTGCCCCTTCCTCCACTCTCCTTCTCTGACCTTAGCACCACTTACCTCGCTTATGTCTCCACACTGGCAGATGCCGTTCTCTGCAGGACTCTCGCTGCCTGTCGTTTGATTCAAGAGACGAAGACCTCGTCTACTCGGTCACCATGGTCGCTGGTGATACGTCTACAGCCCCCCAACCAGACGCAGGCCGCTTTGCACGCAAGTATGTGTATGTAGTTTGCTCTGCCTCGTCGGCACAGGAGTAGGGCGACACGGCTCACGAGATGTGTCTCGGTCTGTGTGTGACTGCAGTTACTCCACCTGCGCCACACCTCAGCGCTTACATGCGCACACACACCTCTCTTTTTCTGTCTCTGGCTCTCCTCTGTCTGTGTCTTGCTCACACCCTCCCTCATTCTTTGCTGCTGCCGATCTGTCCACACTTTCGATTCTCTGCCCCACGGCCTCCTTTTGTTCTTCCTCGTTTCATCATCATTCACCGATGTGAAGTGTGCACACCCACGCACACGCAAAGATACAGACACGCTTCTTCTGTCCCGATGCAGGGCCGCTTAGTATTGAGGACGAGTCTGTGGGTGCGGCCGTCGAAGGCGTCCAGCGCTCTCGTCGCCACCGCCGGTACACCACGGCGCTGGTGCGCCGCTGCCCCGCCGTCGCCACCGTCGCCGACCACGCCTGGGAAAGTGAAGGTGCACATCAAGAGCGAAACAGATAGGAAGGAGAAGAGTGTGGAGGCGGCGCTCGGCCTCACCTTGATGGAGGTGATACGCGACGTGGCCAAGATGGACATGGAGGCGGCGTGCGATGGCACGTGTGCCTGCAGCACCTGCCACGTCATCTTCACCGAGCCGTCCTACAAGAAGCTCCTCGATGCACCGAGCGAGGATGAGATGGACATGCTCGATCTCGCCCCCAAAGTGACCAAGACGTCTCGGCTCTCCTGTCAGGTGCAGATGACACCGGAGCTGGACGACATCTCCGTCACGATCCCGAACGAGATGGACAACCAAATGGGATACTGAGGGAGGCAAAGGACGGGGGGCGGTGAAGTAGGCGATGCGTTCGGCTGTGACAGGACATGTGACGATGGCGATGATGTGCTGCTTGGCGCAGCGCCACGAGGGGAGACACGATACACACTGCTGCCCTCGTTCTGTCTCTCTCCCTCTCTCTGTGACGCTCTCTGCGTGCATCGCTGCATACTCCACCATGAGGTGTGTCCAGCTACGGAAAGCATGACTCTCGTCACGCGACGGTGCATCAGTTTTTTTTTTTTCTGGTTTCGTGGTCTTCTTCACACGACGATACACTGCTCTGTCTGTTGTCTAGGTTGGCCAAGAGGTGGCCGATAGGGTGGGGTGACCGCGACGCCGGATCCGTGCTCGCAGCGATGGATGGAGGCATCGAAGTGCGCGGTGCACTGGCTGAAGTGGACAGGTGAAGCACAGATGGACACAACGCGGCTGCGAGCTCATAGATGCTCCTTACAGTGTAGCTTTCTCTCACACACACAAAAGAAGAGGGAGTACAGCGCGCTCTTCTCCATCTCTGTTTCCTCTCAGATACCGCTCTTGTTCACTTCATGACGGATGACATACACACAAACACACACACAAACACATCTTTGCACTGTGTGTGAACTCTAAACACCTCCGCGCGACGCGGTCTGTCACCGCCCACGCCAGACTCTCTCTCTCTCTCTGCGTCTCCTCCCTCGACCCTCCCACAACCGGAGTGAAGGGAGCGCGTCTGCTCCTGTGAGTCCCCGAACCCCAACGTCCCAACATGTTGAGCACGAGGCGAGACATGACGGCTAACGAAGGAGTGGTCCTCCTCTGCACTCTGGTGCAGCACGAAAACGAAACGAGAAAAACAAAAAAAAAGGAAAAGAGAATCACGAAATGGACACCGCTCGAACTGCCACTGGTACAACCGCACACACACGTATTTCTACAAAAATACAAAAAAAAAGGAAGGCAACTCTGATGTGGGCTCACTTCTTCTTCCTCCTCTTCTTCCACCTCTACCGTCATCCTCTTCCTGTCCTCTCCTCTGTCGCTTCTGTCAATTCGACACGCGGGCGAGGAAAGGAAGGAGTCACACACACACACAGACACACACACACACACGTGCACGCGGACACAGATGCCCTGCATTGTCATTGGTATCTCCGGCGCCTCTGGCTCGGGGAAGTCGTCGCTGAGCGCGAACATCGTCCTCGACCTCCAGACCCGCTTCCACGTCGACACGGTGGGTGTCATTTGCGAGGACTTCTACTACCGCGATCAGTCCAACATCCCGGAGAGCGAGCGTGTCCACACCAACTACGACCACCCCAACTCTCTCGAGCACGACCTCCTCACGTCGCACCTGCGTGCCTTGAAGGCCGGCGAGACGGTTCAGCTGCCGCAGTACGACTATGTCCACCACACGCGCTCCGGCGCGACCATCGCCATGGCACCGAAGAGCATCATCATTGTGGAGGGCATCCTCCTCTTCACCAACGCAGCACTGCGGGCGGAGATGGACTGTCTCATCTTTGTGGACGCGCCACTCGACATCTGCCTCATCCGCCGCGCGACGCGCGACATGATAGAGCGAGGCCGCACCTTCGACTCGGTGATCACGCAGTACGAGGCGACGGTGCGTCCCATGTACTTTGCCTACATCGAGCCCTCCAAGGTGCACGCCGACATCATTGTGCCGAGCTGGAAGGACAACAGCGTGGCGGTGGGGGTGCTGCTGGCGAAGCTGAACCACGACCTCTCCAAAATGTGAGGGTTCACCACACCAACAAAAATAAAAGAAGATGTGGGAGAGGGAGATGCACCCGAATTCGTAGACGAGTGTCGTGTGTGGCGATGAGTCTTGTCTCCTGTTGACGCGAGCAAGCAAAGTTCCACCCGATGTCTTTCCCCCCCCCCCCCCCCCCGCACTCCTCCACCTCTCTCTCTCTCTAGATGCAGCTCTCTTTCTCCCTCATTGTCGATGTGTGCGTTAACTGTAAAGGCTGGCGGTTAAGTCCTTCTGTTTCTGTGTGTGTATTTATTAATATATATGTGCGTGTGTTTCGTTTGGTGCTATCGCGGGTGTTTTCTGTGCTCTCCATCTGTATCGCACTTGTGTCTCTCTACGTGGTTGCCACACACTCTCTCCGTCATCTCAGGGATGCCGCTCTCTGTCGAAGCAGCTACCGTGGTAGCTCGAGGTGGAGGCAACAGGCATTGACCGCCTCCTCCCTCCCCACCGCACACCCACCCGCCTGCATTGCCGGCAGGAGGCCGCTCTCCATCTCTCTCTCTCTCTGTCGTTGTCTCTCTGTGGTTTCTCTCATTCCCCGTCTTTCACATCCTTTCCTTCCATCACCGGCTGAAACAGCAGCAACTTCCCGCCACCAGAAGACCGCGTCGCACCTCCCTTGAGGCGCGACACCGCCAGTCCACCGCTAGACGATACACACACACACACACACACACAGACACAGAGATACATCTCTTTCTGCGGACGCGCTCCCTTGAGGGTCGTCATGTTCGTGGTTCCCGTGGAGAAGAAGGGCAAGTATGCGGACAGCCTCTCCCTGCGCTTTCTCTGCTTCGACCCGGCGACGCGCATGGCGTACCTGAGCGACAAGGGGGCGAAGGTGCGGGAGTGGAAGCACCGCATGACGGTCTACGCGGTGATGCCCAAGTGCGTGCAGGCGGGGCAAGAGATGGACTACCGCGGGTGCAACTTCGAGGCGAGGGAGTTGCTGCTCTTCACCCTCTGCGGCATCGCGTACTCGCGACTCGACCGGAGTGACCCGGCCTGTCACGCAGAACTCCGGCGGCTGCCGAAGCTCCTCGACGAGGGCCACTACGACGGCACCCCGAGCACAGGCACCGCAGCTGGAGGTGTTGGTGCGCCGTCGGTCACACCGGCACCGACGAGCGATGTGGTGTACGCCGTGAATGAGGGCAACTTCTTTGGAAAAGGTCGCGAGGACTGGACGCTGCGGTGCCGCTACTACGCCGCCACGCATGACATCGTCACCCGCATCCGTGACACCCTCATCGCGGACGGACTGTGCTACCCCGTTCACGGCGGTCTCCGCAACGGCCTCGACCCGCGCACCGGTCTGCGCCTGGTGAACCTCCCGCTCTACCTCCAATTTGCGTTTCACCAGCTCGTCGGTGCCGTCGTCTACACGTGCCTCCACGGCCGAATGATCGGCTGCGCCCCCCACGGCCGGGTCGGCGTCTGCATGCGGCACGTCTACCTGTGCGTCACGGACACCGATCTCCTGTTTGTCTCGGAGGGCGGGGCGGTGGCGCGGTCGCTGCCGCTTTCCTTTTTGGCAGCGGTGGAGTACAGGGCACCGTCCGACACGGCCGTCCCCGCTGGAACACCAGGCCCGCCGTTCGCCGCGTTCCTCACCATCGGCGACACGGCAGACGTGCTCTTCACCCCGTGCAGCGCCTTCGCGGTGGACAGCGACGACTGCTCCACCTCGATGGCGGCGGCGATGCCGCGGATGAACGTGGGAGAGGAATGGTCGAATCTCCTCCACGTCCTGCAGACACTGCGAGATCACCCGCCCCACAGCCACGGCACCTCCGCCCCACTGGCTGAGAGCCCTGAAGCTCTGCAGGTTGTCGTCCTGCCTCGTGAGCAGACCGCACAAGACTACGCGGAGGGGTTTGAGGCGAGGCATGGGCGGAGCTTCAAGTGGCAGCCGCTGCCTGGCGGCCAACACCTGACTCCGACGGTGCAGTCGGCCGCCTCCGTCGCCGCGTCTCTCGGGTTGCCGACACCACAGCGCCAGGCCATCGCACGGCGGAGCGAGTTTCTCCCCTTCTACTACGGCTCCCAGGCGGCTGCGAAGGCGGCCGTGGAGGCCGACAGCACCGCACGCGAGGCTCGGAGGGAGCAGCAGGCGCGATCACCGGCACGTCATGCAGGCGCCAGCGCTGGCGTCGGCGGGGACAGCGGCGGTGCGGAGCTCTACAGCGAGGACGTGTACGCCATCCCCAGCGTACCGGTGCGGCGCGTCTCGAAGCTCATCGACATGTTCAAACCGGAGCAGGACATCTACTAGCACACGGTGGAGCGCATTATCTCTGCCGCTCGTGAAGCGCACGAGGAGGTGTCTCGCGATGTCTGCTCCAATATGGGGTGCTCTCAGTCCGTCCCTCCATGACCACAGACACACACAGACACACACACAGATCATATCGATCTGTCTCTCTCTCTTTCTGTGTCTCTGTGTCCCTCGCCGTTTCGGGATCTCTCTCTCTTTTTTTTTTTTTTTTTGTGGGATGTGTATGGCGTGCATAGTCATACCAAAATCACGCGAGGAAGGAGAGCGCGACTGGAATGGTGGATAGACTGGAAGGCAGCGCAGTGGAGAGAGGGAGGCAGTTGCTTGTTCGGCTCTCTCTCTCGTTCTCTTTTCCTGTCAGCATACGACACAGGCCTTGTGTATACCTCCTGGTCACAGCTGCTGCTTCTTGCGGTGGGGGTCCTCTGAGGGAATCATCAAACTTGTCTGAAGAACACAAAGTAAAACAGAAAAGAGAGGGGAAAGGGGAATAAAGGGAGCGGTTGTCCGTCCGTGCAGGTGCACGTGTGTGTAAAGGTGGCGTCTCCCCAAGGAGTGGTGGCCTCTCCAGAGCTGTTCTACTCTCACTCTCGCTGCTTCCCGCGGCTCTCACAGGAACGCTTGATCGAATGGTCAAGCGATGTTGGGAGGCGGTGCTGTATCGTACTTCCACCACTGCACTGCAGCACGAATACAACTCTCTACGCCCTCAGACACACACACTCTCTCATCCCTTCTACCGAGAACGCTGCGCACCACGCACACACGCGTTGCTGTGCTCGTGCATCTGTGTGTGTGTGTATGCGTATTCCCATTCCTCGCTGCTACATGAATGTCGTCTTAGCTTTCATCTCTAGGTACCCACCCAGACACACAACTACACACATTCTCGTTTTTTCCCTTTTCTTTCCTCTCTGTCCCCCCCCCCCCCCCCCATTCTCCCACTCCCCTCTCTCTCATCTCTCGTCGGCGTGGATGCAGTCTTACGGGATGACGCCGAGCTACGCGGCGCCGCCACCGCCGCCGCCGCAGGGTCCACCTGGTGCGCCGGTCTACGGCGCGTGTTCCTACTACCCCGCCGCTGCGGCAGCGCCTGCTGGTGGGATCGGGTACACACCCTCCCCGGTCGCACCCGGAGTCTACTCCACTGCACACTCCGGTGGTGCGCACCATCCGTATCCGATGGCGCCGGGGAACACCGGATCTCATCTCGGCTACCCACCAGCGCCACCGAGCGCGCACCAGTCGTTCGGCCCATTCGCCACCGGCGGGGGACTTGGTGTGAGCTCCTACAGCACCCCGGCCATGGCCAGTCCCGGTGGTGTCTACGGCGTCGGCTCGCCGTACCAGCCCGGCTACCCGCCTCCGCCTCATGCACCAGGTGTCGGAGCCCACTTCGGCGCCTACCCGAGCGCGGCTCATCCAGCCCCTCGCCCCGGCGATCCCAACTACCGCTATTGAAAGCGAGGAATGTGTGGCAGACGACAATCGCTGTCTGCACCGTGTTGCGCGTGGAGGACTCCCTCTCCTCCTCCTCGCATCCTGCAGCAGATGCGGACGTCTGCTGGTCAGCAGTGTTGCATGGACCTCTGTCTCTTGCAAGGGTGAAACTCGCCGGCATCTGCACGACTCTCTCTCCCCCCCTTCCTCGTCCTTCACGACTGACACACATCCTTGATGTGGATTGCCAGACGCTCCGTGAAGGGTCTCACTCTTCATCTGTGTATTACGATGGCCCAGCACATCCAGGATGTGCCGTTGTGTGTGTCTTCCTCCTGGTGGTCGTTCTCGTAGCGTTTCTGTACCTCTGTTGCTCGTTTAGCTCGTCGCTCTTTTTTTATTATTTTTCCTGCTCCTCATCAGAGATGCTATCTTTCGTTGCCGAATACGTGGCGTTGATCTGCTGCACTTGACGTACTTGCTCTCTTCTTCTCTTGACATTTTCCCCGCATGTCAACATGCACTCTGCAGCTTCTGCATCTGCTGCATTTCTTTCGTCACGTCTCCTCCCCCCCTTTTTTTATTCCACACAGACGGACGCAGATAAGTCAAGAGACGCAAGTGTTTTAGCACATTCGTTTCTCCTTCGTGAATGTGTCTGGGAGCTAGTGGACATCGACGCACTCTTTTCTTGTGTTGTTGATTCAAGTTCTCTCACAAAGTGACATGGTCTGGATTCATCGCCCAGCTCTGTCTCCCCCTCTCTCTCATGACCATCTGCACCCCCTCCCACACAACCAGACACATATGCTCACGCTGTCTCTCACTTTATCGCTGTCATGCTCACTTTAGTTGCTCTCCTTCTTTCTTTCTCCGTACCGTTTCCATCACGTCAACACCCCGAAACACACGACAACTTGTGTCACCATCGCACCGGCCAAGATAGAGCAAACCTTCTTCCCCTCTCGCTCTCTCAAACAGAAAGACAGAGTAGCGCAACAAGGAGTGCCACGATCTTGCGGCTCTCCTTCTTTTTTCAAAACGTCGTTTCGGGACCTGTAAAGCACGAGTCGCAGGAGAGGGAGAGCATGTCCTATTGCCTCGCTAACAATGGTGTCGATGAGCCGCCGCAGATTCCCCTCCGAATGGCCTTCTTTCCTGCTGCTCCCATCATCGTCGTCCTAACGCCACTCCCTTTCCATCTTTCTCTCTCTCTTCACACATCCATACAACAACAAAAAAAACACACAAACACACACTCACAAATGCAATCATCACCACCGACGATCATAACCGGATCCAGGGAACACGGTGGCCACTCACGCCATTCCATCCTTGCTACAAAACCCCTCCTTTTTGTTTTTTTGCCGTCCTACAACGTTGTCCTTCTTTCTATTTTGCTGCTGCTTTCTTTTCCTCCTCCTTTCCGACCACCACCACCACTGTTTGAGGACTCGGCAGAATCGAATCTGCCACGGTAGTGTCCAGGACCTCCATACCTATACACACACACACACACACACACACACACACAACTCCACCCACGTGGGACGCCGCGTGTCTCCTCGCATTCTATCAAACACGTCGGCACCGTGTTACGCCACTCTTGGACGCCTCCTCCCGAATCAACACTCTCCCTGTTGCTTGCCTTCACCGAAGGAAAAAGAAAAAGACGCGCTTCGGCGCATCTTTTTTTTTTTTTTTTTCACAACACCGTCGTTTCGTGTGTGTCTCACGAATCGACTCCCTCTCCCTCTCCTCCCACCCCCTGCCGACATGAAGGAGCCACTCTCCTGTACGGCGGTGTGCGTCGCCGCTTTTGTGACCGGCCTGCTGCTGTTCTTCAGCTTCGCTGCCCTCCCAACTCCCATGACGAACGATGAAGCGGCACAGGTCTTCGGCACTCGCACCACGTCACCGGACTACAACACCACCGAGGCCTGGAAGGCCCTGCACTTCTGTAAGTCCGCCTACTGCCCCGTGGCGAGTGTGACGAACTGGACGTGCGGCAACGCGTGCTCCAACGCAACGCCGAACTTCCACATCTACAACATCTACGAGAACACCTCCACCGGCAACGTCGGCTACAGCGGCATGGATCACGACTCGGAGAGGATCGTCGTGGCGTTCCGAGGCACCTTCAACACGGCCAACTGGATCCAGGACCTCGACTTCTGGTCGATGCCGTATCCCCACCCGGGCTGCGGTCCCAGCTGCACCATCCACCGCGGCTTCTACAAGGCCTACGACAGCGTGCGACCGCAGCTGATTCAGGACGTACTCGCTATGCACACCCGCTACCCCACCTACTCGCTCTTCATCACAGGCCACTCCCTCGGCGGGGCCATGGCGGTGCTCGCCGCGATCGAGTTCACCACGTGGAACCTGCCGAAAGCACCTGAGGCACTCGCGGACGGGGTGCGGGGCCGGCACGCGGCGCCAGAGCCGTCGCACCTGGTGCCGGTGGAGCTCTACACATTCGGCGAGCCGCGCGTCGGCAACGTATTCTTCACGAACTGGTCCACGTCTGTGCTGGAGAACGAGCGGCAGTTCCGCGTCACGCACGCGAAGGATCCGGTGCCGCACCTGCCCCCGCGCTCGTGGGGGTACGTCCATGTGCCACAGGAGCACTGGTACCCGACCGACAACGACACTGTCTTACTCTGCCAAGACAACAGCACCACAGAGGACGCGCAGTGCAGCAACAGCGTGTACGCCACCGCCGTCGCGGACCACCTCCTCTACCTCGGCATCTGCACGCGCTGCGAGTGCACGGCCGCCGTGATGGAGGAGATACACAGCTACCGCCTCTCCCCGGAGCTCTACGGGCTACTCGCGCTGGAGTACACGCTCGACAATGGGCATCCTCCCCAACCGTGACGTGGGCACTGGAGGAGCGGGTGAAACGATGAAAAGTGCAGCTCTCCTGCACTTGTTCAGTGGAAGGAGCGCTAGCGGTCGCTGTCTATGTGTGTGTGTGTCACAGGAATGCGATGCGCCTCACCCCCTTTTTTTTTTCCTCCTTTTCTGCTGTGCCTTTTCCAAGCGTCGCACTTTCTCCCTGCTGCTCCTCAGCGTCCATGGAGTAGTGTCCCTTCGCCAGTGCAGGCCGATAGAGAGTGTCTGGCGAGAGTGTCAGGGATGTCCCTGTGCGTGTCACTGTTGATTCAGTTCTGCTTTTCTCTTTTGGTCGTTTACCTCCGCTTTATTTCTCTCTCTCTGTGTCCGCTGTGCTTTTTTTCATTTTTTTTTCGTCGTCTCCGCACCACTTTGCTTTTCCAGATTTTCTTCCGTTTCTTGCTGTCTGTGTGTGAATACCCGAGCTGTCTGGTGCACATGTGTGAGAGTATGTATGTGTCAACGGCGAAGGATAGGGTAGAGGATGCTCCTGTTGGCTCTTGTGATGTTGGTCGTCTCTCTGTGGTCGTGCATTGGTGAGAAGACTGTTTTTGTTTTGTCTCCTGCAGTGAAGCGCGTCAGTGCCGTCCAGGCGGCAGCATCTGAACCATGCAAGGAAAAAGAAAAATGAGTGAGGAGCTGTGTGGGCTATCCGTCGTCGAGACGGTCTCTGCGCACAGAGAAGGGAGGGACGGAGGGGGAGGCACACGAGCGTCAACAGAGCGGCCCCGCAGTGGTCTCTCTCTGTATTCCTTCCTCTCCCTTTTCTCCTGCGGTAATGGTACACAGAGAAACAACAACACCTCCTCTTCTTCTACTCCACTCTCTCCTCTTCTGTTTGTGGTCTTGGTCTTTGCACGCACACGCACGAACTCACATCCAACATAACAACAGCAAGGAAAACGAAACCGGGAAGGTCGGTCTTGTTCACGAGAAGAAGAGATAACGCGCGTGAACAGACTTTTGCTCGGCAGATCCCGTCACCAGCGTCTTGGCGGCTCCGGACTCTTCGTTCTTGACCTACCTCTGTGTGTGTGTGTGTGTGTGTGTGTGTCTGTTTTGGGTGTGAACGTGTGTTCTCTGTTCTCTTGGGGCACACGTGGCTGGGTGCCACTCTCTTTTTCCCCATCCTACACACCCATTCACACATACACGCCGCATCTCTCTCCACACCGTTCCTGTGTTCTTTTTGCACAGATGCCCGAGTTCGTTGTGCGGAAGCAAGGTCGGCTGAACTACAGCAGCTGGTCCACCCGCGTCCTCACACTGGACATCGCCACCGGGGTGGTGAAGCTGAGCCGCAAAGGCCACCCGGAGTCGACGGACCATCACGCCATGTACGTGACGAGCACGCAGATGTGGCCCCACTACAACCGCATGTACGTGGAGGAGGGCTTCGACAGTCTCCCAGCAAAGCTCACGATCCGACTCCGTGGGTTGCACGGCAAGGACAGGGACCAACCACGCTGGAAGCTGCTGCATGTCAACAGCGCCGGCATCGCCTCGGATGAGGCGTGGGTGCTCCGCTTCACCTCTTTCGGCGACTTTCAGCACGCTCTCCTCACCTTGGCACACTTCCACCACCACCACCCATCGCAGTCGGACTCCCCGTGCAGCGGCGGCGCCACGACACCGTCCGTCTCCTCAGGGTCTGTCTCCCCGTCCTCGCGGGTGCCGGTGCAGGTGTTGAAGGAGCTGCTGCCCATCCGCCAGGCGTGGTACGCCAACCGACAGAGCACGGCGGCGGAGGACGAGGCAGCTCTCTCCTTCTGATGACGACATCGTGTCGGTGGGGATCAGCAGAGGGAGTGGTGGTAGTGAAGCACGGCGATCCACGTGGTGCCTCCTCTCGTGTAGCGCATCCGTGCTCTCTGTGTGTATGTGTGTGTGTCTGGGAGCGAGTTGACGTTGTTCGGGGCGGTATGATCTTACTCTGATGTGCCTCCACAGCGGAGTCTCCGACTGAGACGAGAAAGACCGGCAATGAGTCCACGAGGCTCACCACGCATCAGCTCCCACTCCGCCCATCCCACCTTCCCTTCTCACCTTCCCCTATGTGTGCATCTGTGTGTGTTCTTTACTGCTCTTTCTGCTGTGCGTTGTTTGCTCTTCATAGCTTCAGATGTCCGCCCCTTCGCCTCTGTGCGCTGCTGCGTAGATGGACGTTGTCTGCCCTCTCTCTCTCTCGCGTGTCGTGTCGACTCCCACCTCCTCCGGACCGCGACTTTCTCCCTTGTTGTTGTTGGTCTCGATTGCTCTCCTTCGTTTCTTGAATGACGACGGCGCACCCGTGTGTAGCGAAATGCATGCACGCTTT
Source organism: Novymonas esmeraldas (assembly GCA_019188245.1). NCBI lineage: Eukaryota > Euglenozoa > Kinetoplastea > Trypanosomatida > Trypanosomatidae > Novymonas > Novymonas esmeraldas. Next base: position 100,718 of record JAECZO010000016.1, on the reverse strand, counting down.
GGTCCTCTCTCGCTTTTTGTTTTTTCTTGTGTTGTTTGTTTCAGGGTGGACTTCTTCTCATCACTGACGGCCTACTCCCGATGAAGGTGACTGCTCTCCGTCCCTCGCGCTTTGTCGTTACCTTTTTTTTTTTCTTTCTTTCGTAGAGCTGCTTTGGGTGTCATTCGTTTGTCGTTGCTCTCGCGGTCGGGTCACTGTTGTGTGGTGTCTCAAGAGGTAGAGGACAAAAAAAAAAAAAAAGAGGATCTACTCGGTACTCGATACGGTTCATTTCACGTGAATCTGTGCGTCTGTGTGCGAGTGGATCTTGTTCACATTTCACCCTCTCCCAACCATCACCACCACTGCGACTTTCCTGTGCCTTGATTGGATCGGTCTACTCTTTCATAAAAGGCGTCCTCTTGTGTATGTCTGTGTGTGTGTGTGTGCCGTCTTGTGTACGGTGTGTCGTGAATTCATATGTCTCTGTTTTTTTTTTTTTTTTTGTTTCCTCTTGTACTCAGGTGGCTGCGACTGTCCATGTCCAACGGCTACCGTGGCGCTCTCTCACCAAGTATTTGTACGGGAGATGCCTGCAAGCCGTGGCGTTATCGCGTCTGTTCTGTGCGTGTCGGTTCAGATCCGTCCTGACGTGTGACAGTGTAGATGCACGTGCAGCGCTCCCTCGATCCACCTGTGCATCTCCACTTTCCCTTTTTTTTGTTGCTGTTTGTTTCTGGAACTGGAAATCGCCAAACCCTGATCGTTGTCTTTTTTCTCTTCTCTGTTCTCTCTCAAAAGCACACAACATAAACCAAAAAGGAAAGACAGCATAGTAAACGTACTGTTGTTGTGGAGTCGAAGCTCTGTGCGACAGTAGGAGCAGCGTCCTACACGGCGGAAGAAGAGGAACACCGAGAGAGGCAACCAGACGACAGTGAAGAGCAGACGCGTCAATAGCGGTCCTCCTTCCTCCTGTCTTCTCTCTCTCTCTTTCACTTCCCCTCTTTCTCGTGTAGCTGTACTTGGCGCGTTGTGTCCACGTCGCATAGAGGACCTCCAGTCGCTCACCCTTCCCCTCTCCCCGCTGTGCTAGTGCCATACGTGCGGCGTGATGCACCGCAGAGCAGTGAAAAGGGAGGCTGTGGTGCAGCCCGCCGACCACGCTCTCCAACTCACCTCCACCCCCCGTTTGTCATCCTACTCTCCCCCTCCTCCGCCTCCTCTCTGCAAAATCACCGCTACCTGCAACACCTACTACTAATCTCCTCGCATGCACCGCACCGTCATCTTCTCTCCTCGTCATGTCCTCCACACTGTCGTGTAGACGAGGTGCGACTTCCGTGTCTTATCGTTTCCTTTCACGGCCCGCCCTCCTTTGCCTGCGCCCGTCGTACTCCCCGCGATGGAGGAGTTTGCGGTGCTGAAACAGGGCCGCTGGAGAACCGCCAACTGGACCGCGCGAGTCCTCTCGATCCACTCCCGCCTCGGCCTCGCTGCCATCACGGCTCGCGACAACGCTGGGGACACGCTGCACCACGGCATGCGCGTCACCAGCGTCGTCATCTGGCCCCTGTACGGGGAGAAGCGCATCAAGGAGAGCTTCGACTCGATGGAGGCCCGGCTCACGGTGCGCGTCACTGGCGTCGCCGCCACGGTGAGGCCGCGCGGCACCGACGGAGGCACCGATGCAGTGCCGCACTACACGTACACGAGCACGGGGGCGAAGTCCGACATGCAGACGTGGATGCTGCGCTTTCTCAACTACGACGACCTGGAGCGGGCTCTGCGCCTCCTCCACGCCGTGAAACCGTGTCTGAGGGCCTTGAGAGCTCCCGCCGGTGCCGAGGCGCCGCGTCAGCAGCCGGAGGGAGTCGACTCATCGTCTCCGACCGGCGTCATGACGGGTTGGGTGTTGAACACGACATCGTCGCGCAGCGGAGAGAGTGGGAGCTGAGCGCGACCCGTGTGCGCAGTGACGACTACAGAACTTTCACTGAGCCGTCCGATGCACACATACACGCGCACGAGAAGAGAGAGGGAGAGACAGAGAGGCCGAGACAAAAAAAAAAAAAAACAACAACGAGTGCCGATTGCTGAGATCACGTGGACGGGTCGAACAGACGCCTCCTTGCCGTCTGCCACCGACACGCACCTCTCAATCAGTGCGCCTTGTGATTACATGTGTGTATGTCTCTCTCTCTCTCTCTGTGTATCTGTTGGCTCACCTCTCCCCTTCACTTTCCCGTTGTTGTTTTTTCCCCTGGTCTGCGGTACGACTGTCGCCTCCCTTTTTTTTTTTTAACTTTCCTCTTCTTTTGTTGTCTTGTTTGTCTGTCAGTATTTCCGTGAGTGCTGTGTTCGTCTGTCTGTCTGTTTTTACATGTGAGAGAGTTTGTGTGTGTGTGTGTGTATACGGGTGAGCGTCTGGGAAGGTGGAGAGTACATTTCCTCCTCCCGGACAGTGTGTATCCACGAAAAAAAGAAAGGGGATGCAGTCTGGTCCGACACAGAGGAGGTGAGGAGTGGGGAAGACGAGAGAGAGGGGGGAGGTCGGATGCGTACCAGGAGAGACGCAGCACTGCTGCACTATACCAGCGGTCTGCAACCATTTTTCTTCGTTGTTTTTGGTATCGGATGGAGTGCTGAACACTGCAAAAAAGAGCACCTCGGCTCGTGGTACGTCTCCGCCTCTCCACCTCTCTCTGTCTTCCCTGCTCTTTTTTTTTTTTTCTCTTTCCACCTCTCTGAACGTGAACGCACCAGTCTTCTGCGCGTTTGCGGTTTCTCTCTTCTGTAGTACCGTGTTGTCAGCTTCCTTGCTCCCCACCACTCGCTTCCCTCCTTCACACACACACACACACACACACACAGAGATGAACACATCACCACCGCCAAAAAAAAAAAAAAAAAAAAAAAAAAAC
>JAECZO010000016.1:0-97805 GCA_019188245.1 Novymonas esmeraldas | reverse complement strand
GCGTGCGCACCTGACCCACGCCCCCCCCCCCCCCCCACAAAAAAAAAAAAAAAAAAAAAAAAAAACCATCTTTGTGTTGTATACGTGTATGTCGACCTACGCAATGCTGGTGTGTGTGTGTGTCTGTGTGTGTCTGTGTGTGTTCGCCTCCTCATGAGCGGCGCGTTTTGCTTCTTCTGATTTTCCACACCGTTTCCCTTTTTTCCGTGCTTTTCTCTTTCCTTTTGCTTTCCTTTTTTTTTTTTTTCTCAAGTGCAAGTGGCACCGATGCACAGTCACATACCCAACACAGACATATCTACCTACCTTCACCGACACACACACGCACGTTGGTGGAGGATAAGGTGAGCTTCACAGTGCAGCACCCGCGCCGGCTGACGGCGGTAAGCTCGGTGCCATTCTTGCCTCTCCTCTCTCCCTCCCTCGACCACCTTTCTCTCTCCCTCTCATTCTCTCCTCCACACACACACACTTGACTGCGTTACAAAGACGGCACCCGACCAAGACTGCAGGAGTGAGGAGAAAGTGAGGGAGAGAGAGAGACACGATGGATTCTTCAAGTCGTCTCCTATACACGAACGGAGTGGCTCTCTCTCCATCTCGGGCTCTGCTGCCCGCACATAGGTCACGCTTCCTTTGTCCTTTTTTTTTTTTTTCTCTGTTGTGATTTCTCTTCTCCATTTTTGTACGCTGCCCCCACTTACTTGTAGCTTGCTTGGCATATCCTGACGACGCATCACCTGCGGTTGGATTGCTTTGCTCTCTGTGTGGTGCTTCGTGTCGCCTCCCTATTCCCCTCCGACTGCTGTGTCGGAGGCGCATGATCCTCTTTTTTTTTCCTCTCCATTTTCCTCTACAGAATCCCTGTCTGCTCTCTTTGGGACTGTTTCTTTTTTTTTGTTTGTTTGTTTTGTTCACATATCGGTGGGACTGTGTGTGTGTGTGTCTGAATGCAAGTGAGGCATTGTACGGTCGCGACGCGATGTTTAGCTTATCTGTCTCTCTCCCTCTCTCTTCTGTTGGTGCACATCACCCTTCACCACAACCCCCTCTTTTTTTTTTTTCTCTTGTGTTCCCCTATATCACTTTCTGTGTGTGTCTGTGCAGCGCACGACCGCTACAAATACGACAAAGAACTTGTGTCGTGAATGGAAATGGGCTGCACCACCGTCACACCTCCCAGTCTCTCTCTCTCTTCTGTCTATGTGAACCATGCAACACAGCTGTTATGTCTCTCCGATTCATCTTCGTCGCACCCAGTTTATCGGAAAGTGCACACCGATGAACGTGACGAGCACTCCCAACTCTCTCTCTCTCTCATCTGGCACCGGCAACTCCATCCTTTGCACTTCCCTCGTCTTTTACCGCTCACAACTTCCGCACAGATTCAGCTGAATTTGTAGCCCATCTCACACACACACACACACACATACGCATACACGCACCAGACCTCGTGGCTCTCAGGAATACCCACAGATCAAGGTGCCGCCACCGCCTCGCTCCCTCTCTCTTCTGTGGTGTACCGTCGTACCGCGCCTCTCCTCGTTCAGCAAGCGCCGCGCACGTTCACAAACACCAACGCACAAAGTGCCCCCATACACTCTTCCTTTTCTCCCACGCGAGAGATGGCGGAGTTCACTGTGGAGAAACGAGGCAGTCTCAACGCGTCTCACTGGACACAGCGTGTGCTCACCATCTACACGACGTCGCTGGGGCTCGTCTCCATCACACGTCAGGATCAGCCCACCGAGGGAGCACAGCGCACGATGCGTGTGTCGAGTGTGCAGCTGTGGCCAACCTACAAGCCCAGCAGCATCAAAGAAAAACAGTCGTCTGTAGAGGCCATGCTCTCCCTGCGCATCAAGGGAGACTACGTCCGCGTGCACCGAGACTTCGCCGAGTCAAAGGGTGACTCGCAGGCCGCCACACGCTTCACCAAGCGCGCCACGACTGCGGACGAGGCGACGTGGATGCTGCGCTTCTCCTCCTTCGACGACCTCGCGGCTGCGGCGCGGCTTCTCGCCACGATGACGCCGGCGCAGTACTTCGAGAAGTTCGAACGAGAAAAACGCCGTGCCAAGCTCGCCCTCGTCACTGCTACAGACGCTGCTGCCACTGCGGACACTGCATCGCCTGGCGGAGCTGCAACTCTCGCTGATGAGGAGGGGGAGGAGGAGGTCTCCGCCGCCGTCGAGCAGCGGACCGCAGAGCAGTGGAAGAACGGCAACGACAAGAACACGCTTCCCACGGCATGTGGTGCTGACGCCTCTGCGCCGACGCAGTCAGTCGCTCCGGCGAGCTTCTCCTCAGAGGAAACGGAGGAGTCTCGCGCCACTGTGATCGCGGGGAACGTCACCGAGGAGCTCGAGTTTATCCGAGCCGCGTGTGCAAAGGCGCGTGCGTGAGCGTGTGCGTGTCGGAGACCGTCCTGACTCTGTAGAATCAGGGGAAGAAGAAGAAGAGGAGGGGAGGAGAGTTTCCACTTCCGATCGTTCTCTGTTTGTCCGCTTTGCTCTGCTGCGGTCCCTTTTCGCTCCGTTTTGTTTCCAGGACAACTCACGTTCCCTTTTTTTTTTGTCTTCTTCCGGACTCAAGGTGTCGTCCTCCGTGGTCGCGGGTTTGCGTTAGTGTGTTTTTTTTTTTTTTCTTTTTTCGATTGCTACTTGTGTCTGTGTCTGTGTGTTTGTGTCTGTGTGTGTGTCTGTGTTTGTGTGTGTTGGTATTCGTGTGGATTCTGCAGCCGCGTTTCCGGCGATATTGCCGGCCACAACATTTCTCCGCTGCGCTGTGTTCCGTCCCGCTCGGCAGAGCAGCACGCTGATCCTCTCGGCTCTTCCTCTGCTGTGCGACTCCGTCCTCACGCCTCCTCACCTCCCCTACCCTTGTGGCCTTGGCTCTACATTGTGTGTGCTTCTCTCCCTCCCATCCTCCTTCCTCCTTCCTGCGTTCTCCCCGCATCCACCTTCTGTGGATCCACACACGCACACTTCTTATGTCCCCTTCTCCTCTCCTCTCCCACCCCCGTCTCAAGGACTCGCCGCCACTTACACTCAATTCTCTCTCTCTCTTGCAGCACAGTGAAGGGTCGACGGCAGCGCTCTACGCCTGTTTTCTTTTGTTTTCCTTTTTTTTTTGGTGTCTTTTTACCCCTCTCGCCGTTTTTCTCTTTTTTGTTGTTGTCTCTCTCTCTCTCTCTCTTTCTTGCGAGAGTAGCCCACGACGACCTCAGACGCATCGAATGAGCCTTTACTTCCCCCCTTCTTTTTTTTTTTTTTTTACTCTCTTCGTCCTTCTTTGAATTGACCTCTCCCATTGCGTTCGACGTGTCAATTGTCTCTCTGTCACTCTTTTTTTTGTGTGTGTGTTTGTGTGTTCATCGCGGTGCTGCTGCGTCCCCCTTACCCCCTCACCCGTACTTCCTCTACTGTTTCAAGACTCCACACAGTCCCCCGCGGCACTGTACTATTGCCACCGCAACGACAGCGGTGGCGGACCCTACCCATTCCAATCTGGCAATACGCACGTATTTGCAAAGCCACGACGCACCACGATGGACAACAAAGTGAACAGCAGAGGCAACGCGTTGTGTTTGGCTTCTGGGAGCAGCCGCAGAGACAAGCGAAAACAAACGCCTCTGCGAAGGAAGGTTCTGTTCCCGGTGCCTTCTTCTTCGCAGAGGACTGCTCACATCCTCTGAGAGGCGGCGCTGCACCGTGCTGTTGCCGTGTTGCTCTGGTATCTCTCCCTGGCCACTGCCTCTCTCTCTCTCACCTCGTCCTCTCTTGTCGTGATCACTTCATCTTTGACCTCCCTTCGCCTCACTCCTCCGTCTGCGCTTTTCTGCCCGTCCAACACGGCGCTCACATCCTCCACAACACCGCCGCTTTTGTTTGTTTCTCTCTCTCTCTCCGTTCTGCTACTGGTGGTGGTGGTGCACACTCGCTCCTCTGCTTCCCACAGCAGCTCGTCGTCGTTGTCGTTATCTCCTCTCTCTCTCTCTCCGTCCACTTCAGTCTATTCGATTCTCTTCAGCTTCACACGCGACTCTGTCTGTGTACCTGCATCTCCATATCATCGAGCACACACACACACACACACACACACACATACACACACACACACACCTTGTGTTGCTCTCTCTTCCTTTATCTTCACCTATTCACCCCTCTCCACCCCTCTCTCTCCCGCTCCCTCCACTCACACACAATGTCCAAAGCCATTCAGTTTGTTGTTCTCAAGCAGGGCTCTATCGAGTCGGGCAACTGGACGCAGCGCGTGTTGACCATCGACACAAAGAGCAACACCGTCACGATCAGTCGCAAGCAGCACCCCAGCGACGTCCTCTACCACTCGCTGGAGGTGGTGCGTGTGCAGACCTGGCCGCGGTACAAGGCAAGCGACATGGCGGGGCAGTTCAACTCTCTCAAGGCGAAGATGACGCTGCGCATCTTTGGCAAGCAGGTCCCTGTTCCGAAGGTGAATGTGGAGGTGGTGACCGCCGCTGAGGTGGCAGAGATTCTGCGCGTCCCCTCCGTCCCCTCCGGCATCTCCCTGGACGCGTCACTCAACATCGAGCGTCCACCAGCGGCGTCGGCGGTGATCCCGTCCAAAGTGAAGAAGGCACCGGCCGCCTCGGCCGCCGACACATCCGACGACCTGTGCGACAGCTGGATGATTCGCTTCACCTCCATCGACTCCTACGAGCTCGCAGTGATGCTGCTGCGCAACATGCGCAACAAGGATGGCAAGCGGAAGCGCCTCTTCGGTGACCACGTCGCGACCGACGTCGAGTGCATCAAGAAGGCCTGGGCGGACGACGTGCAGAACTCCAAGACTGTCACGGACGCGCTGCGAGCCCATAAGTGACGCTGTATCACACCTGCATCTCTCAGCAGGAAGATGGTACGGAAAGGATGGGAGGCGGAGAAAAGAAAGAGCAACGCGTCTGACTTCCGCCACTGTGAAGCCGCACACACAGAGGGTGAGAGAGAACCGAACACATAAAAAAAAAAGATGAAAGAACGCTCTCTATCTCTCTGTCTGTTTGTGCGTGTTGGGGGTAGATACAGTGAAGTACCGTTGTGCTCCTCCACCCGCCTCTCCTTCCTCTCCGAATCCACCCACATCTCGGACTCTCCTTCTCCTTCCCTGTCTGCGAGTGCACCCAAAAAATTTCTCTGAGGCGTGCATCGCTCGTCCACAGTGTCTGACCCTGCGTGTGTGTAACCGCATATCTCTCTCTCTCTCTCCACATGTGGTGTGCGGACGTCCGATCGTGTAGGCTTCTACTCTCTTCCTGCTTTGTTGTGTGTGTTTCGTGTTGTCGTTGTTGTCTCTTTCCCCTCTCTTCTTGTGTTATGGTGTGCGTGTGCTCTCTTTTTTTTTTTTTTGTATTTGTGACCTGCCTCGGTTTTTTGCTCTATGGCTGCGCTAGTACACAGGCACAGACACGCCTCCTCCCTCTGCCCTGCACGTGTCTCGACAGTTGCTAACACATTTTTTTTTTTTTTTTTCATTGTTCGTTTGAACTTCCTCTTCCAGTGTTCTTGCTTTTCTCTCTCTGTTTCTTTGTCAAGCCCTGCCCTTCCATTTTGCCGGATAGTGTACATTTCAGTTTTTGAGTGTGTGTCTCTCTCTCTCTTCGCTCCCCCTCATCCAGCTTTCGGTGTGTTGAACAGAGGTGGCGCTTTTACTTACAGGAATGAAAACACCCACATAGTGTTTTGAGTTTCCTTTTTCTTTTCCCTTTGCGTTCCTCGCAGGAAGGTCGTGCGCGTGGTCGCACCTTTTACACATTCGTACCTCTCTCTGTCTTCCTTTCCCGTGTACCCCTCCGCCTCTCTCTATTTCACCTTTTTGTCTCTTCCTCGTCCGCCTTTCACATCCGCCACTGCCGCTGTCTTCCACATCCGCACGCACATACATGCAGTGCGATCGACAACGTCCCACTTGTACATCCTCCTTCGTTGGCAGCCTTTTCTCTCTTTTCTCCTTTTTTTTTTGTCTCACATCTCTCTCTTGTGTACCTCAGTGTCTGTGTTAACCCATGCCTCCTCGACCTACATCTGCCAGACCCTCGCCCTCCGATCGCGTGTGTGTGTACCTGAATGAGTAAGTGTGTATGTATGTATGTGTGTGTGTGTATGTGTGTGTACACACCAGTATTTCAAGGGGGGTCTACACGTGTGTGTGTGCCGTCGAGAGCGCGACGCGCGCGAACGAAAAGAAAAAAAAAAAGCAACGACGACAACAGGCCGTCACCGTTTGTGATTCCCATCTTTTTGGCTGGAAGCAAACGAACCTGCGGGACGAGAGAAGGCCGACAAACGGTGTCACACGTGTCCAGTGTGTGTCGGCTCCCCTTCTCTCCGAGGTGTGTTCTTCTGCTGTCCACGCACACGCACCTCCTCTGTCTCTCTCCGAAGCGAGGTCTTTCCTCCTTCTCTATAACACGTCGCGCTTTGTGTTTCTTCCTTCGCCCTCTGCCCCCTCCTCCCTCCCTCCCTCCCCCTTCCTCGCGTTGCCCCAGCCCCCTCTCTCTCTTCTCTCTTCACCTGTGTCACCATTTGTGCGTGTGTCTTTCCATCCCTCCCTTTCTTCTTCTTTTCTGTGTTTTTTTTTTTTTTTTTTTGCCACGGCCGCTGCAGTCCAGACCCACACCGCGATCTTCTTCTTTTTCTCTCTCTCTTCTCTTTTTATTTTTGTTTTCTTCGACAGTCCACCCGAGCGACGAGTTTCAGAGGGCTTCATGCCGCTCCATTTGTATCCCCTCTTGCGCGGCATCGTGAATCCCCTGCAACTGCGAACAAGGCAATCAAAAAAAAAAAAAGGAAAGTCAGGGTCAACTCACACACACACAGCTGTGGTGGAAGCTGCGATGGTCAGCAACTGCTACTTCTGCAGTGATAAAGAAGTGAGAGCGGTCCCGCTCATGTGTTTAGGTGGTCCCGTGCGTGTACACCTCTGTGTCGGTGGATGCATGCGTTTATGTACTGGTGCGGCACTCGGCGCAGTGGCGCTGCGGCACTTCTGGAGCTCCCACACCGCTCTTCACATGAATGAACCCTGACGACTCACACTCACACCCACTTTGTCTCTCTCTCTCTCTTTCTCGCTCTCATCTGCTGTTTCGTAATTCCTATGAAATGCACATCGCCAACGCACCAACACGCTTTTTTTTGCCCATGGCGACAGAGACGAGCACCTCTGCTCCCGCACCCACCGCCGTCAACAACTCCGTTTTTTTCCTTTTCTTCCTCCGTTTTCGTCCTTCGCCTTCTCACTCCCTTCTGAGCGCGGTTAAGCCTCTCGCACTCGCTTCTTTCATTGTCTTGCACATCAGTCCGAGAGACACGCAACGACACAGGCACGCATACAGACAGACAGAAGTAAAGCTGCCGTTGCCCAGTGCTGCTCTCTCGCCTCCATCATCTTTTTACTTTTTTTTTCTCTTCTCTGTAGGACACTCTCTCTACTCCTCCGTCCTGTCCTCCACTCACGCGTCACTCGGAAGCAGCACAGGCACCTCCTTCCCCCCTCCCCTTTGAAAAACAAGCGTCTCTCACCTCCCTTCTGCGTCTCTACCTTTTTTTTTTGTTTTTGTTTCGTTTCCTTGCCTTCCAGCATCTTCGTCCATGACGACCTCGCCGCCGCCGCCGCCGCCGCCACCGCCGCGGACGCCAACTAGGACAAAGCCCGTACAGCTTGTCGTGCGCAAGCAAGGCGCCTATGAACATGGCCGGTGGTCGACTCGCATACTCACCATCGACATCGACGCCGGCACCGCGAGCGTCAGCCGCAAAAACGACCCGGCGGCGTCGTCGGACCGCTGCCTCCACGTGCAGCATGTGCAGATGTGGCCGCGGTACAACGCCAGCGGCATTGAGAGCCGCTACGACTCGCTCAAGGCAAAGATGACCCTCCGCATCACCGGCGCCGAGACGTCCTTTGCCGATGCCGCCGCCGCCGCCGCTCTCCTCCGCGAGAGTCCGTCTCGGAGCAGCGCCAGTGTCACGCGCCAGTCCACACTCTACGCCACCACCGATACGCCGTCAGTCGACTCCTCAGAGTCTCTCACCCCGTCGGACAGCTGCTCGCGGCGGAGCGGCCGCTCCTTTGCCAGCTCGTCCCCGAGCACGCCCGCCCCCAGCGCTGTGACAAAGACGTGGTTCATCAACTTCACCTCCATGGACTCGTACGAGCTGGCGGTGATGCTCCTCCTGCGGCTGAAGAACACGGACGGGTCGCGGCGGCGGGTGTTTGTGGACAACGTGGTGGCGGACTTGGCGACAGTGAAGGCAGCGTGGGCGGCGGAAGTGGACGGGGCGGACACCATAGTCCCCAAGTCTGTCTCTCGCACGCCCCTGATCACATGCACTCAGTCCGCGCGGCTCTCCGTCTGAGCGACTGCGACTAGAGCGAGCAGATGCGACGACACCGCGTTTCTTGAGAGCTTCTGCCTCTCTCACACGATGGCACTCAAGAAACGCAGCTTGCGCGTGCTGCAGCTTCATTTAGCTCTTTCCACTGCTTCACCTTCCTTCGACTCCAGCTCCCCCCTTTTTTTTTTATGTGTACGCTTCTCTGTGTGTGAATGTGTGTGTGCGTCAGTATGCGTGTGTCGACCGTGTGCTTCGTCACGGTAGCTCTCCTTTTTACTTCTACTTGCCTCTTCTGCTACGCATGAGGCTCTTGCTGTCGGGACGGGGAAAGAGAAGAGAGGCAAAGAGGGTCGACGTGTCTGCCGCTGTCCTCTCCGCTTCTCCTCACTGCCGAGACTTCCTCTGATCCTCCTGCAGCTGTTGCTCCCGTCCAGTGCCCGTCTCGTGTTTTTCGTTTCTCTCCCCACCACCCCCTCTTCACGCCCACGCCGTTTTGTTTTTTTTTTCTTCTTGTGTACCTCCTCTCCTCCCTCTCATTCGACCTCTACCACTGATGCACCGCCGTCCCCGCCAGTTTCGGACCCGAGTGTGCTCCGTATCAGAAAAAAAAGAGAAGAGCCCTCGCACCACCCACGGTGAGCCCTGTGTGTGTGTCTCTCTCTCACAGCGGATGCACACGCGTGTGTGTGTGTGTGTTTGCGGAAGCAGGTATGCAGCGAGCCAAGATCGGAAAAGGAAGAGGACAAAGGGGATATGAGACATGTGAAAGGGGATGGAGTGGGGGAGAGGGAGAGTTATCTCTCAGGAGCTATTTCATTGACTGTGTCCTTCCTTGCTACCATTGAAGCTGTGAAGATGCTTGTTGCACTACACACTCGCTCTCCTCCCTTCTTTCTCTCTCTTTTTTTTTTTTTTTGTTCGCGTCATGCCCCAGTTGCTGGGCAGTTTGCGTCGTTGCTCGCTGTCTGAGTGTGTTCTTCGTGTTTCTTGTGGTGATTTCATTTTCAACACTGAAGTGTGTGTGTGTTTTGCTTTCCGTGGCGTGCTCACGCCTCCTCCGACAACAGTCTTCTGTTATGCTGAACACAGGCAACGTTTGATAAACAGAGGACGGACACAGAGAGAGGGAGAGGGAGGACATTGCACACCTGCCCGCGCTCCCGTTGTACCTCTGTCTGTGGGACTCGAGCGACGCCTGCCCCCCTGCGCGGACTATCAGCTTCATCTCCCACTCTCTCTCTCTCTCTTGCTCACCCGATCCCGTGTACGAGTACTGTCTCCGCTTTCATCCCACGTTGACGAGACAGCCGCTCCACTCCATTTCTCTTTTTTTTTTTTCCTCTGCTCTTTTCGGCGTTTTTTTCTACTTTTTTGACTTCCGTTTTCTTGAGCTCTGCGCTGTGCCTTTCTTTGATTGTTTGTTGTTCCGATAGCCTGTTCAGCTGTCCTCTGGTTTCTCGTCGTCACACGAGCACCTGCTCTCGCGAGTCGATGAGTCTGCAACCACGTCTGTGTGTCTGTCGTGGTGTTGGCGACTCTTTTCGCAGTGGTGACCCGTTGTGTGCGTGTGTGGAGTGGTGAGGCGTGACTGTGAGTCGATACATGAAACACAAACAGCCGGAGAGAAAAAAAGCGATAACCATTGTGGTGCTCTTGCGCGTCTCTCTCTTCCCCTCGCCTCGTCAGAAGGGTAGTTTGTGTTTCCTCTTTGTTTTTTTTTCAGTGCTTGCTCTTTCTGTTCTGTGGTGTTTTTTTGTGTGTGTTTCTGTGTGTGTCCTCAAGCGACTCCCAACACTCGTTCCTTTCGTACTTTGCGACTATGTGTCTGTCTCACTCGTAGTCACCCCCTTTTCTTTGTTTTTCAAGTTCCGCGAGTCGTGTTTTGTTTCCCTTTCCTGTCTCTCGTTGATGATTGCTGTTTCACGTGTTCACTCGTTCTTGTTCTCCCTCTTCTGTGTCTGAGTAACGCGCGTGCACACATTTTCTTCTTTTTTTTTCTTCGGGAGGAGGAACCCGCTGTCTGTCGTCGTCACGATCCTTGTCCTCGGTGCAGCTGCACTGCTGTGGAGCAACGTGGTCCCTGTGTCGCCCCGCGTTTTTCTGAGTTCTTCCGTCGCTGGCTCTCCACCGTGCGCTCACGTCCACTGACTCTGCGAACCGCGCCTGCTTCTGAAGCTCATCTGCCAACCAAGCGGAGACACAGATGCGCGTTTCCCTTCCTCTCTTTCTCTTCTTCCTTTTTTTCTTTTCCCCTCTTTCTACCTGACGTTCACGTTAGAGGCGTCTCGTCCTACGTTGTCTTTTGTTTCCCCTCCTCCGCAGCTCGACACGTGCTTCTCTTTTTTTTTTGTGCAGCTCAATCCCCTTCCCACTCTTCGGTCGCGAGACCAATCTTGTATGTTGTTGTTTGAGTAGTGGTTGAGGTGGTTGTGGTGAGCGCTACGGTTGCATTTTTTTTGTTGTTGTTGTTGTTTTCTGTTTTCTTTCTTTTGTCCCCTCTAGCTCCTCTCACTCCCCACACACTCACTTGCAGCTGTATAGACACACGTTCTGCACAGTCACGGGTCGTGTCTCAACGATCGGTGTGGAATCCGATAGAGTTACGGTTGCTTGCGTTGGCACGAATGTCCGTGTCTCAGTGTGTGTGTCTGTGAGTTGTGTGTTTTTTGTGTGATTTGATTGTGTTTGGAACACCTGTGCGACTACGCTGCCTCCTCTCTCCTCCCCCGCTCCATCGGAAGGAGAGGTGGGCGGTGACACACGAATCAAAAACTCTCACAAAACGTCGCGCATTCAACTTCCCCCCTCACTTTCTCTCGCTCTCTCTGGTGGATTCGAACGGAAAGAAAAAAGAAACCGAAGAGAAGAATACGAGACACACGCGTGTGGTGAGACGAGAGTCTCCTCCAAAAGTCTAAAAACGTTTCGCAGTAGCGAAGAAGAGACACGACACCAAAAGGAAGAAAAAAACAAAAAGCCGAACGAACGAACGAACAGTCAAAAGTTAAAAAAAAAAAAAACGAACATCAGTTTGTCTCTAGGCCTCCTTCCTTTTTTCTTTGTCCAGCACTTCATTTTTTACTGCCTGTTCTTCTCTTTCGCTGCATGTTTCTGTTTTTTCTGTGATGCATCTGTGATGCTGGACGTTGTGTGTGTGTTTGTGTGTGTCTTTTTGTGCTGGCCGCGCACTGCAGGGTGTGCAACTATAGCTGTGCTTTTTTTTTTTTTTTCCTCTTTCTCTTCTTGACTCCTCACTGTTGTGTACGTCTTCCTTTCTAGTTCGTGCTCCTCGAAGAGAGGCCGGCATCATGACAAACCGCCAAGTAGTCACTCTCCCATCTGTCGTCTCCGCTTGCTTCCTGCGGTGCACGTCGCTCCTTCGCCCCCGTATCCCCTCAGGAGTACAAACTCACTTCCCCCCTTCCCTCCCTCTCCACCAGGGATGCGACCATCAACTGAGTGTCCACGCGCTGTCGAGCTTGGCTGGCATGTGTCGTGCGTCTACCTCGGCATCCCCAGCACACATCCACTACCCACTCCCTCCTCGTCCCATTCCTCGTTCACCACCGTCGCTGTTTACCAAAGTAGCGTTGCACTGAGACACGCCCTCACCATCACCACTTAGCACTCTCCACGCTCCCTCGCTGCACATCAGACGCGGACGTACATACATATTCGCCCCGAACCATCTGCTCGCGCTGGTCCGCTCCTGCGTCTGCCTACTCCTCCTTCAACGGCCCACTCACACGCTCTCATTCCCCATCTCTCTCTCTCTGTCGTCTGTCGGTGGAGTCTGTCACACAAAGGCTGCAGAAGTCGGGTCGTCTCCGTCTCTCTGATCAGCTGTCCTCCCTCGAGACTCCCACGTCAGCGTCCATCACACACACACACACCTCTGTTTCCCACCACCGCTGAACTTCTCGATTGTCCTCTGTGCTTCTGCACTTCTGTCCCGCTTATTGTCTTTCACCACTTGCGGTGAGCCGCTTCCACTGCCGTCTCATCCCATCGATCGCTCTCCTTTCTCGTGTGTGTGTGTGTGTGAGTTTTCTGTCTTTTTTTTTTTTTTTTTTCTGGTGCAGAGGCGATCTCCCGCGAGCCGAATCTCTCCTCCTCTTCCTGCTCCCTCCCCCCTCATCCCGCAGACACACTCGCTGGAGTTGTTGTGCTGCGCTATCTTTGCGTGTCCGTCTATTGTGTGAGATTGGTCAGAGGGCCGTGATCTGTCTTCCCATCCTCTTGGGAGGTTTCTTCTTGAAACGTCCGACGTAAGTGGTCTCCTTCCACGCTCGATTGCCCCCTCTCCCGCTCTCTCCCTCTCTCACCTCCTCCCTCTTCTGTCATTGTGCGTGTGTGTGTGTGCCTGTGCATCCACTCGGTTGCCTTCCCCCATTGTCTCTCCATCTCTTCTACAGCCACAGTGCCACTAGTCGTACGTGCTTCCGCACACCTCTCTGTGTGTGCATTTCTTCCTTTCCTCTTCTCTTTGTTGCCTCCACGTCAGAGTATTGCTTTGTTGTGAATCTCTCCGCCTTTTTTTTTCTCTCTCGTATCTTAGCCGGGAAGCGTCGTGCCAGCAACGCTCTGCCGTGGCGCTGCTGCCACATCTTTGCCTGTGCACTGGGACAGCTCATCTGGTCTCACCCGCTCTTCCCTGTCTCTTGTGGAACTCGTTTGTCGCTGTTCTACATTACCAGGAAGGTAGAAAAACACAAACTAAGCTGACAAACACATACACACACACACACAAACAGACACGTCTCTTGTCACCAGACAACATGCATCAGTTTGTGGTGCAGAAGAAGAACCGTGTCGGGGAGGAGGTGTGGACCACGAGGATCTTGACGGTGGACACGGAGAACCACGTCCTGCACCTGAGCAAGCGACGTGAGGCGGGGCTGCTGAGCCACCACTCGATGGTCACCATCAAGAAGGTGGCGGTGTGGCCATCGTACAGCTGGCTCTTCCACTCGTCGGCCTTCTTTCTCGGAGACTCGCGGCTCACCCTCTGCATCACCGGCAGCACCGTCACCCATGGCGAGTCGTCGGCGGTCACCCGCCTTCTCCGTCTTCGCACACGCAAGATGACTGCTCCGGAGCGCACGGCGCTGGAGGCGAGTCGGCAGCACCTCACGGGGGACGAGGCATCATCTGAGAGCGACGTCGTCGTCGAGGACGCAGAGGTGTATCGCAGCGACGGCTGGATGCTGCGGTGTATGACGGAAGACGATATGCAGGCGCTGCTCAGTGCACTCAGCATCGCCGTCATTGACACAACGCGCATGAAGGGCGAGTTCCGCAAGTCCGCGTGAACAACATGTCCAAAAAAAAAAAAAAAATGGCAACGAAAAAAAGAAGAAGTGGAGCCACTGCACAAACACTCTTGCACCACCAATGCTCCGCACGCGACGTCGGTTTCTGGAGACATCGAAGCCGAGTCGTCCGCGTGCGTGTCCGTTGCTGTTTGTTTTTCGAATTTACAGACAAGTGGTTCGAAATTTCTGTGTGTCTGCTCGTGACGTCTGGCAACGACTGATGAAGACGCGCCTCTCTCTCTGGAGATAAGCAAGAGGTTGAGCACCGAAGACGGTCTCATCTTTTTTTTTTTTTCATTCTCGACAGCAGCATACACGTGCTCGCCAGGACCCTTGGCGCCTTTTGTATCTGCGTTCAACTTACCCACCGCGTGGACGTGCGCGTGCACCATAGGGGACTCTGTCTCTCTCTCCTTTCATGGTGTCTCTGTGCGTGTGTGTTTACATGTGTCTCTGTTGCTTTTGTTTGTTTTCGCAGAATGAGAAACTGAGACGCCACGTCATGTTTGGATCAACAGACAACGCTGGAAAAAAAACAAAAACACACAACAACAAAGCAGCAGTTTGTGTTCTCTCTCTTCCCTGTGCTTCACTCGTTCCACGTGGTGAACACAGCGGAGGGATTTTGGCTGCACCACCACAGCCTCCACCAAACTCTCTCTCTCTGTCTCTCTCTCTCTCTCTGTCTGTCTGTCCGGGTGCAGAAGCACAGTGTCGAGCACTCTCTAACCGCCTCAGCAAACTCTCACGCCGCGTTCCGCCTCACCCATCACATCTGCAGTCTCTGCCTCTCTGTCTCTCTCTATCTCTCACACATATTTGTTCACCCTCTCGCCGGTGCTGCGATTCCTTTGCGTGATTCTTTTTTTTTTTTTTGGGGGGAGAGAGGAGGAGAGCAGGCGCAGAGTTCTTCCAGTGATGGAGTCATGCAGCGCTTCGCACGGGTCTTCACCGCAGCTGCAGCAATTCATCGTGGAGAAGCAGGGCCGCTACGAGGACGTCCTGTGGCACACCCGCGTCCTCACCGTCGATGCCTCTCGGGGCCGCCTGTACCTCAGTAAGGTCCACAAGGCCGACACGGTGGACCACCGATGCATGACGCGCATCGATGTGGTGAAGCTGTGGCCCACCTTCAACTCGCGGCGAGTCGGTGAGGCGTACCAGAGCGATGCGGCCCAGCGGACACTCTGCATCAAGGGACTGGTCGGCATCAAATCCAAGTCGCTCTTCCACAAGTGGTTCCCCAGCAGCGAAGCGCGCCGGCAGGAGGAGGCAGCGGCGGCCGCCGCGGCGCAGGAGGCGGAGACCCGCGCCAGCACCACTGTGCAGTCCCCGTCTGGGAAGGACGGACTTCCCAGCAAGGACACACCGATGCCGCTGGTGCTCTCCAACGCACGCGAGTACCACTACTTCGAGGCGGAGCTGTGGATGGTGCGCTGCATGACCCACAGCGATCTGCGTGACATGGCAGATGCCCTGCACGTCGCGGCCCCTGAGCCGTCTGCCATGACCGGCTACTGGATGCTGAAGCGGCGCATCGCCAAGGCGGACGCGCAACTGGAAGGAAACGCACAAGAAGACGAGTGGATGGGAACCCACGTGCGATAGGGCGACTCCGAGGCCCTTCCTCGCCTTACACACACACACGAGCAGGAATGAGATGGAGTGCAGCTGAACTCGCTCCGTACTAATTGTCGGTCTAACACGTCTGCTGGGTCTCTCCCTTCTGCTATATCACTGTGCCTCTATGTTTCACTGTGAGCGGCTCTTCTTGTTTCCTCCTCGGGAAGAGTTCACTTCTCCTCATGTGAACAAAAGCGATCACTCTCTCCCTCTTCCCTCCACCGCCTCCTCGGACGGGTATGGATGTGCCTGTGGCACAGGGTCTGTCCATCTGTAGTGGTTGTCATTGTTTCGGTGGACGGCGCGATGAGAGATGCCGTCACTGCCTCCCCTACCGCTGCTCACACACACACACAAAAAACACATAAAAAAAATGCCGCTTTTTAAATCTCTTTGTGTGAGCGCACCCTGTAAGAGGTCGCCGTTCATTGTCCTACTGCATCTCTCTTTGTGGAGACGAGTCGTCTCGTTCTGCTCCCGCTCCTCACTTGTGCGCAGACGACACACACACACATACACCGCAGTTAAAAAAAAAAAAAGGAAAAGTGGGAGCCACGCACAAGGGAGTGTCGTAACCCTCGGGCTACGGCTTCGCAGTCTCGGTGCAGCAACGGTGCCGCTCTTGTGCCGCATCGGTGGTGCTCTGCTGCATCTCCCTCGTCCCGTCTCCCGTTTAGGATGCTCATCCGGTCTCTCTCTTTCTCACATGCACCTCAACGCACGTGTGTGCGCGCGCGCACATTTCTCACGACAGCTTCTACTCACTCTCACTCTCACGCTCTCTACCTTTCCCCCTCCTATGCCTCCACTTAACTCACTCTGCCTCACGTGCAGCTTCTCTTTCCTGTATCTGTGGGTGTTGTTCCTGTTCGGTGTGTTCTCCCCTCTTTTTTTCTCTCTCTCCTCCGTATCCTGCGAGTACTGTCCCTGCCCCCCCCCCTTTCTTGCTCCGCCTCTTGTCCATCCACCTCGCTCCTCCTCCGCTCTGCCACTCTTTCTCTGTCTCCGTTTCTCAGGAAGCTGGCCGGCTTCTCATCCACGTCAGCGGGTACCTCCCCCTCGTCGCGCAGAGGACGCACACAAAACCTCCGCCAGCATTCACAGAACAGCTGTGTCGCGGTGGATCGGTGCACCTCCTGCCGGCGACTCTGTCACTCCCTCTCCATCGGTCTCGCCCCCCCCCCCCCCCCCCCCCCCCCCCCCCCCTTCCCCTCCCCCCGAAAAAAAAAAAAAAGCAAGCACACACGCACACACAGAGACACACAAAGTGAGTGAGAGAGAGACCTGTCTCTTCACGACCCCTCCCATCACCACCACCACACACCGGCACGTGTCCCACCCCTTCTCGCTCATTCCTCGTCGCCCATCTCTCTCCATCTCTGCCCCTCGAACCGTAACCGCCATCTCAGCCGCAGCACCGTGAGCAAGCCCTGTCGGTGCCAGTGCGCAGGTTTGTTTTCTGTTGCCGACACTCCGCCCTCCATCTCGTGTTTCCTACTCAACGTGGTCGGCAGTCGACGTCCGAAGCTGTGTTGCTCTCTCTCCCACCCCCTTCCGCTCCCTCGCTACGATCGCGTTCTGCCTCTCCTCCTCTCCCCCTTACGCGCGGCAAGCTCCTCCTCTGCTCCTCCCAAGGCTTCCTTCCCCCTCCCCTTCCCCCCTTCTGCTCCTCTTGTCATCTCTCTGCAGTCAGCGCCGGCTGCGTACTGGTGCTCTCTTGAGTGTGTCTGTGCGTTTCTTTTGTTTTTTGTTGTTGTTTTGTGCGTCTCCACTTCTGTACACGAACAAGGCTTCTCTTCTTCTCAGAGCGCATTGGTGCCCGCCTCCGCCTCCCCTCTCTCTCTCTCCATCACCGCAACTCACACCTTCTCCTCCCTCTTGCTCCGTCCTCCCTCTCCTCCTCCCTGGTGTCTGTCTGTCGGTGTGCACCCACTCTAGTGAGAGAACCAGTGCAGCCCTCCCCCCTTGTTCTCTTGGTCGTCTCGCCACTGTTTCCCATACACACAAACACACAACTGCAAACGAAAAAAAAAAAAGAGGAGGAAAGCGAAGACAGAGACCAAATTCTAACATTAAACGAGCACCTGTGCGAGTTTGAAACTTAGTCTGAGTGCGTGTGTCTGTCTCCAAGTGTTCGTGCGTCGGTCTGCGTCGGCGTGTGTGTGTGTGTGTGTGTGTGCCTTGATTGCTGTTGTGCGCAGGTGACAAGGCTCATCACACCCCGCTCTCCTCCGCCTTCCCCGTCCGGTCTTCCACTGGAGCTAAAGACCTGTGAAACACCTGACTAGGAGCCTCCACTGCTCTTCTTCCTCTTCTTGTCCTCTGCCCACTTTCCGTTTCTTTAGCAACAGAAGTGGTGATTTCTTGTGTGCCTTGTCGTTTATCGAGTGGTGGTCGCGTGCTCCCCCTACTGAAGCGTCTCCCTCTCTCTCTCTCTCCCACCCACGTTTCTCTCTTGTCTTTGTCTGTTTGTGCTCTCTTCCTTCAAGAATTTTGTTCCGCTGTGTGCTTTTTCATCTCACTGTTTTTCTCTTCTTCTTTTTTTTTTTTTTTTCCTCTGTTGACTGATACTGTCTGCTTTGTTTAGTTTAGTTTTTTTTTTTTTTTTGCTGGACTATATATCTGTGCGTCGTCTCTTCGGAGAGAATCGACGTCGCTTTTGATTTCACTGTTTCTTCTCGTTTTTTTTTTTGCTTTTTTTTTGTGTGTGTATTCACAACACAGGTGATCCGCATCATAGGCAGTCCTCAGTTACCTCACTGAAGGTGCAGTCGGAGTGTGACACAACACGTGTCAGAAGAGCTTTTCAGAGTCTGTGTGTGCGCGCGTCTCTCTCTGCGGATTGCGTTGAGCGCGTGCCTGCTTCTCCGGCTGCCCTCCTCCGCACCGCTCATTGACGAAGAAAAACAACAACAGCAACGCCATCGCACCACGCTGCTGTTGTGCCACGCATTTGAAGGCTTGACACGAGGCTTCTCTCTCCCTCCTCGCGCTGCTGCTCACCTACAGCATTACTGACACAAAACAGAAACCAAAAACAACACACAACCCCACCACTGTCCTTTTGCTTTGCCTGTCGTTCCTCCTCCCCTGTTCTTCTTCCTCTTTCCTCCTCTATCTTCCTCTTTTTCTTCTCCTATCATCTTCTGTCCCTTCCCTTCACTGTTCCCTTCGTCTTTTTTTTTTTTTCTCCCATTGTTCCCTGCGATTCTCCTCCTCTTTTTCTTTTTTTTTTTTGTGTGTGTGTGTTGTCTTTTACTGTCCTTCTCTGTCTGTCCGTCTCTCGTCCCCACATTCCTGTGCGTTGCTGTCGTAGTTTGTCTTTTCTTTCTCTTTTTTTTTTTTTTTTTCTTCCCCTCTTTTTTTCCTTTCACCCTTCCCTTGTCTCTTTCTCTCTTTCACTCTCTCACTCACACACACGAACACACACTCACTCGCTCGCTCTCTCTCTTTCTGTCTGTCTCGTCGTCCTTGCGTCTGTTTGTGCCATTCCGCATAGGAAAGGTGTGTGTGTCTCCCTCGAAGCTCCATTGGCATCGCATCAGGTACAAGGAGAGCGACGTTGACACTCACACACGACCATCCACCTCTCTCGCAGGCGACGTCCACAAAAAAAAAAAAAAAACAGACAGACGACCCGAGTGCATCGTCAAGAAAGCGCCACCTATCCCACCGCACGGCAGAAGAGCAGACACCAGACGCGCATACATACATTCACGCCTTCGTCATCTCTCCCCCCCCCCCTCTGTCTCTCTCTCTTTCTCTCTCTCTCTGAACCTCTGTCCCCACGGTGTCGGCGCGTATTCTCTCTTCTGCTTGCCCTTGTCTCCCTTGTCTCTTTCTTTTTGATTCACTTTTTTGAGAGTATCTGTGTAGGCTGGTGTGCGTGTGTGTGTGTGTGTGTGTGCCCTTGCACTTCCTCAACTTCACCCCACGCCTCTCTTTCGTGTGTTTTTCTTTTCGTTTTTGACTTCTCTTGGGGTGTCCTTGTCTGACCCCCTCACCTCCCTTTTTCCACCCTGTGTCTACCACAGTTACGTGACAGAGTACATCCAGTCTCGCCATCGGGTGACACTCTTCAACTCAGAGGGAGACACCCACCGACCCCCTCTTTACCCTCCTCTCCCGCCATTCTCTTTCTGTGCTTTTGTTGCCGTGTTGTGTGCCGCGTGCTCTGCAGCTCTTGACCTCCACTCCCTCCACCTCTCCGGTGTGTCTCGCGCTCTCGTTCGCTGATCCCTTGACTCGCGTGTGTGTCTCTCTCTCTCGC
The DNA here is from genome assembly GCA_019188245.1 of Novymonas esmeraldas. Taxonomy (NCBI): domain Eukaryota; phylum Euglenozoa; class Kinetoplastea; order Trypanosomatida; family Trypanosomatidae; genus Novymonas; species Novymonas esmeraldas. Next base: position 78,216 of record JAECZO010000016.1, on the reverse strand, counting down.
GTTCTCTTCTTCTCGTTGTGTGACTCTCTTTTTTTCTTTTTTTGTTCTGTTGGTCTGCCCCTCCCCATCCCGTCACCCCCACCTCTCACCTTTGTTTTCTCTCTCCTCGCTCTCGTCTTCCTTTCTTTTGTTTTCTTTGCCCCGGCTCGCTCCTCGCCGTGTCGTGTTCTTCTTCACTGAGGGCGCGTGTGTGTGGGTGAGTGCAGGCAGTGATTGAGTTGGGATCTGACGCTCACGTGCGGCACACAAAGCGGGTAGCAGTAATCTACCTACACTTCTCGTTTCCCCCCATCTGTCGTCTCTGCCACACCTCTTCCCCTTCACTCCCCCCCCTTTCCTCTCCCCGCAGACCCTCTGTGCAGCCATTGTTCCCTTCGAGGTCGATCGTTCTCGAACTAGCTACTACTGTTTTTTTTTTTCTGTTGTTGTTGTCTTTTTGCTCTGTGTTTCACTTGACCTTTGCTCTACCTCTTCTCCTCCTTCCATCTCGCCTCACTCGGGCCTCCGACCAGCGAGGAAACGGTCGGCGTTGTCGAGACTCCTCTGCAACTCCCTCTCTCTGTCTGTCGTCTGCACTGCTGCTGCTTCTTCTCGCTCCCTGGTGCGCGACATCTGACTTCAACCTTAGCCCCCCTCTTCTCTCTCTTCACACTTCTACACACACACACACACACACACCAGAGCGCAGACGGGAGCATAACGGTGAAGGTGCTCGCCGTTATCACTCTCGCGCTTCCTTTTTTTTTTTTTTGTGGCTTTTTTTTTCTGTTTGTGGAGGTGTGTCATCTTGGGCTATCCGAGAGAAAGGAAAAGGGTGCGAAGCAGTGGCGGCATTACGTCTCCCACTACTACTCTCCACATTTCTTTTCTTTCGCTCGACGCAGACACTTTTCTCTCTTTTCCGATTCGTCTGTGCAAAAACAAAAAAAAAAGGAAGAGTAAGCAGAAGCTACGAGCGAGAGCAACGCCGAACTGTGTGTTTTCTTTCTCGCACCGTCTCGACAGCGTCATCGACATCGTCTTCAGCTTGTACAGAGTGCGCGTGTCGCACACGTCGTGGTATTCGTCACTTTTGTTTTTGGTCTGCTTCTCGGCATTCATCTTCCCCTTGCTTCTCTTTTTGTGTGTGTATCCACCTCCTCCTACCCCCTCTACACACACACACACACACACACACGTCTTCTGCACTCCTTTTCTTGTGTCAGAGATAGCCCGAAGTACAGATCTGCGGTCAACACGTGTGCTCTGTTGAATCGCTTCACTGTCTCTCTCTCTCTCGCACCTCATATCTTGCTCGATCCCTCACATCTTCTCAGTGATCTCTACTGGTACGCACGACTCCTCTTCTTCTTCCCTCTCTCCCTGTGTTTCCGTGACATATTCCATCGTTGTCCTCGTCAGAGTGTCTTTTGTGTGTGTGTGTGTGTCTCTCTTTCCCTCCTTCTCTTTTGTCTCCCGTTCTCAAGGACCTCACCCTTTTGATTTCTACGGTGGCGTTCTTTTTTTTTTCATTTTTCTCTCCTCGGACAAAGGTGTTTGTGCGCCTCCTGCAGGGTTCGTCAGCGCTGTGTGCCGGCGCTCTGCATCCTTTGTGTCTACGGAGTAGCCGATCGCCCGACACCGTGTGTGACTGTGCTCTTTTTTTTTTTTTTCGCGGCTGGGGAGGACTAACTGGTGGACGCGCTGTACGCCTCCACTTCAACCCCCTCCGCTCCCTCTCCCATCTCTCGCCCCTAGCTCTATCTTCGTGGCTACACGCGCGCTTGTTGGCACGCTCTCTTCTACCCCCCTCTGTCACGCTTCCGTGTCCTGGCTATTGTCGAACCAGAGACACTCCCTCTGCTGTCTCGTCATCTGAACGAGACTCTTGTGGTGCTTGCGGACGTCGTTGCCTCTTCCCCAGCTCTTCTCTATACCACTCTGGGCCCGAGCATCAACGCCTTTCCACCGCACCCCTCCGCCGCAGACCCTCTTGACACATCCCCACCGTCTTACTTTCTCTTCAGAACTTCAAGTCGTCACTCTTTCTTTTTTTTTTCCGCTCCTGTGTTGTTGTTGTTGTTGTTGTTGCCGTTGCTGTGGTGCGTGTGTGTGGTTTGTTGACAACTGCGCACGCATTTACGGACTCTCTCTCTGTCTCTTTTTTTTTTTTCCTCGACGTAGCGCCGAAATAGCTCTTCCACCTTCTCCCTGTCTACACGCTCTCGCCATTTCCACTCCCCCGGTGCACCGGTGGCGTTGCAGCACTTCTCTCTCTCTCTCTTGCAACTGCATTCTGCATTCTACCACCCCCCACCTCACCGACATCCCTTGTGCATCCGTTCGTGTCACGTGAGGCGTGACATTTGGAACGTGATCGCAGCTCCTCCTACGGTGTACACGCACCCCCTCTCTCTCCTCCTGTTCCTCCTCCACACTACTCCTCTATTCATTGCCGTGAGTGAGAGCATCGATAGCTGCTCCTACTTGTCCTCCTTCCCTCCCCTCTCTCTCTCCGTCTGTGAGTTTTTTTTTTTTTTTTGCCGGTGTGTCTTCTTGTCTCTCTCTCTCTCCCTCTGTTCTTCCCCTCTCTTCTCTCTGTCTCGCGCGTGCGTAGGTGCGGCACAGATGAGCGACCACAACGACTCCACCTCTCCGGCGAGGACGCGCCGCCCTGATGAGGTGCATCCTCCGACCACGCCTCACCAAGCCGAGTCAGCGAAGGTCGCTGTGGCTGCAGACTCAACGCAGTCGCGGTCGGCGGCGACGAAGCGGTCGCTCCCGACACCGCTAAGCTCTCTTGGATCGCTGAAGGCCACGCATCAGCGCGACCTGAACGCGAGACGGTACATGTGTCCCCCGCTGCAGCTGCCCCACCCGTTGCCCCCCACAGCGCCGAGCACCTCGTCGACCCAGAAGCAGACAGGCTTTTCAACCGAGAGGTGCGAGCCGACGTCGCTCTTCAGCTCCAACCAGAGGTTCGGGGAGGCCTCGAGCCTGGGTATATCCGCCAGCACATCCACTGTTCCACCAGGGCTCAGTGACAGCATCACTCCGCTGCATTGGCTACGCACGGCGGAGGGACGCGTCGTGCTGCAGCCCAAGACAACTGCTGTGGTTGTCCCAGACACCAGAGCGCGAGCCCCGGCGCATGTTTTCGAGCGCTTCGTGGAGCCCGAGGTGAATCGTAGCGCCGCGGAGGAAGACGCGATGCTGCATGTGGCAGCAGCCTTCGACACACTCTGTGCATGACAAGTGTGCCGAACCAGACCGGGTGAGAACGAGGACCGCGGCTGGATGAAGGAACGAAAGGGTGATGACGGTGTTGGCAATGCGCTCGTCACGTCTGTGTGTGCGCAGTAGCAGCGCTGTTTCACAGATCTCTCCCTCCCCTCCCCGCTTCCTCTTGGCAGACACACAGTGAAGTGACACCTCTGTCGTATGTGAGCGTGTACCTGTGTGTGTGTGTGTGTGTGTGTGTGTGTGTGTGTGTGTGTGTCTGTACGCATTTTCTTTTTTTCTTTGTGTGCGCTGGGGCGTATGGTGGCCACCGGTGGGCATTTGTACGGCGGTCCCAGTCCCCATTCTCCATGCTCCCTCTTTTCCTCTCCCCCTGCACATTTGGTGGACACTTTGATTTTCTCTTCTACGCATGCGACGTGCGTTGCGGAGACGGAGATGTCGTCCCCCGCCGTGGTGCATCTTCACGTCTCTGGGCACCTGTTTGTCACCGGTGTGAACGGTTCGAATGCGTTTTTTGTTCTGCTCATATGTGAGCGCGTATGTGTGTGAGTGTGTGTGCGTGCGTGTGTCTCGTTGTTGTACTTTAGATGTTTGCCCTTTGGGTTGTGTGTCTCTGTGTGTGTTTCTTCGTTCTCGTTCTCGCGGCAGCCCAACCATGTCGACACTTCTCCTCCCTCTCCCCGCTGTCTCTCTCCCTCCCTCTCATCTCAAATGCCTTCGATTCCCATGTCTTTTGCAGCAGTGTCCGGAATGTGGAGACTTAGCCCTGCCAGTACCCTCCTTCCAGCCTCCTCGTCCTTCCTTCCGCCCTCCTCCACTCCCGGTCGTCTGTGTTGTTGTTGTCGATGTTGTCGCTGTTGTCATCGGCACCGGTGATCTCCGTCTACACCGTTACAGGGGCGGGGGGTATTCGCCGATCCGCGCTGAGTCTTCCCCTTGTTTTGTGCTTTGTGTACCTGTCTTCCGTCTGGTGTGCCTTCTGCCTTTCGTCCCTCCTCCTCTTCTCTTCTCTTCTCTTCTCTTCTCTTCTCTTCTCTTCGCTTCTCTCCTCCCAGCTGCCTGCGCCACATCCTGTCCCCTCCCCTTCTCCCCTTCCCCATTCCTTCTCCTCCTTCTTCTCCTTCCACAATTCGATGAGAGAAAGAAGAGAGTGGCAGCACCCCTCCTTCACCCCTCGTTCCGCTCTTTCCAATCGAACCTCATTACCCACGTTCCCTCAACCGCGCAGGAGCGAGTCCGTCTCTCAAGACTGTGGCGTGTGGATACTCTCCGCCACCTCTGTCCTTTTTTTTTTTTTTCTCTCGCCGTCTCTTTCCTTCTGCCGCATGGTTATCGAAGGAGCAATACGCTCTCTCTCTCTGTCTCTCTCTCTCTCTTGTGTTTGTTTTGTTTCCCCTTCTTTTTCCGTGACAGACAGCTGGCATGGAAACTCCTCCTCCTCCTCCTCTCTCTTTCATTTCTCTGTCATCTCCCTTCTCTTCTTCACTCTTCGCAACACCAGCAGAGTTGCTTGATGTTTCTGCACCTGCGTTTGCTGCCATTCTTTTGCGTGAGTGTGGCTGTCTCTCTGTCTTGTCGATACACCTCTTTGTTCCTTTTTTTTTTTTTTACGTCTTTATCATTCGGTGCCACACTGACGTCGGCTTCACATGACATTCTTCTCCGTATTGCACCTGTGGGCACATGGGCGAAGGTGTCGTCTATCAAGCGTAGCAAAAAAAAAGTCCGAATCAACTTGTTTTGTTCTCTTCTTTTCTCTTGTTGTTGTTGTGATGTTGCTGTTTGTTACTGCTCTTCTTCTTCTTCCGGGGATCAGAAGTACATGTGTGTGATGATATATATATATGTATGCTACGTGTTGCTCTAGTCCGCGTCTCTCCCACGTGTGAGCTCCAACGGTGTGCCTCGTAGCACCGGCGCTCTCTCTCTATGTATGTACGGACGCCCTCCATACCTCTCTCTGTCTTTCTCTCCTCCCTCAAGTTCTGATTATGCGGATGTGCGCGCGTGTGTGTCTCTGTGTGTGTGTGTGTGTGGATAGTCCTGTGTTTCTCGTGTTAGAGAGATGTTGTTGCGAAGCCATTGCGTCTGACGCCGTGGAGTGATATGCTCTCTCTCTCTGTTTCTATACTCTATTGTGTTTCGTGTCCTCGTCGTTGTTCTTGCGACTCTCGTCACTTCTCCCTGTTTATGTGTGCAAGGAGTCTCTCAACTTTTGCCGCCCCCCTCCCTTCATCACCACCACCACCGCACGCACACCTCTACCCACAACTTCTTCCTCCGCAGACTCCTCGCCGCGTCCTTCACAGTGACACATTGCGCGTTGAGTTTCTTGTCTGTGCGTGCGCTTCTCCTGTGTTGTTGCTGCTCTCATCTCTGCCCTGCGGCGTGTTTGACATGAAGAGAGAGAGAGAAAGGAGAAAGAGGAAGAGGAGCGGAGACGAGAAACAGGAGGAAAGTGGGGGTGGGAGGGAGTGAGGGAGGAGACACGAGTGTGGGTGTATGTGTGTGTGGAAGGACAGAGAGAGAGACGCGCACCAGACGCAGCTCAGAGAGAACTCGACATCATGTTGCCGGTCACGACTCTTATACACTGCTGACGGGCACGCGACAACGGCGACATCGTTAAGAGAAAATGGAGAGAGAGAGAGACAGAGGTACAGACTTGACGAGACAGAAGGACACAGGATGCACGCGGTACACACATTTGTGTGCCGCGTCATCGGACAGAAGGTTCTACGTTTTTCTGTTTTCTGCTTTACCCTATCTGTGGTCCTTCCCCACAGATACTGCCTCGTTGTGGCTGCGTCTCTCTCTCTCTCCTTCTCCGTCGCAGCAGCGCTGGTGTCTCCGCGACAGCTTTGCGTTGTTGCGTAGACACCACTCGCAGACACGCTCTGCCGCTCCCCGCACGGCTGAGCTCGCTCGCTTATTATCTGCATTGTTGAGTCCTTGAGCTGATTGGCTGTCCTCTCGTACAGACACAGAAGGCGCTCTATGTGTCTCTCTTTCTCTCACCCACGCCTTTCTCCTCCTTTTTTTTTTTTTTTTTACCACGCGCTCTTGTTCTTCTTTCTCTTTGTCTCCCTCTTTCTGAATTGGTGTTGCCCTCTCTCCTCTATACCCCCTCCCCCCACCTCTCCCGTTTTTTGCAGTTCATACCTCTCTCCGTGCATCTATGCACGCTTGTTCTTCTTTGCCGTTTCTTTGCCTATCTCTATCTTTGTCTCTGTTTTCATTTCTCCTTCTTTTTTTTTTCCTTTGTCCGTCATACACAATTTTGGGCTTTTTCTTTTCTCGCTCTTCTCCGTTGCTTTCCGTCAGCGCTTCTTGTCTACCTCCTCCCACTTCACCTCTGTCTCTGTCTCTCTCTTTCTCCGCCTCTTTTGAATGAAGAGTGGAGGTGGGAGAAGGCGTCACCACACGAAAGCTGGCCCAGCTGCTCCTCGCACAGCGCAGCACAAAGTCTGCTTCCCTTCCCATCCCTACCTGTCACTGGTTTAGCATGCGTGTTTCGTCCGTTGTTGACTGCCACCTCTTCTTCTCCTTTCAACCTCTCTCCTTCATACCTTCGTTCCCCGTGTTTTTTTTTTTTTCCAACGTCTCCGTCCGCTGCCGCCGTGGCAGTTTTTTTTTTTTTTCCGTCTCTGTATGCTCTGTCTCTTCTTCGCTTCTCTGTGTGTCTGTCTCTCTTCCATTTTTTTTTTTGGTTTTTTCTCTGTTGCTCCTGTCGTTTCCTCTCTTGGTCCCTCTTGGCTTGCGTCCTACGCCCTTTTTCCTCTCCTCGACGAGGCGGCGGGTCTCACTCAAGATACCCGCTTCCCTCACGTCTCCTTTCTTTCTCTTTTTTTTTTTTCTTCTTACGTGTCGTTTTTTTTTTTTTTTGCGTTTGTGTGGCTCTGTCTCTCTCTCTCTCCTTCTTTCTTTCACTCACCTCTTTCAGTCCTCTCCTCCACCGCCCGTGGTCGACTCTGTCTCTCCTATACACCGACGACGGAAACTCGTCTGCAGGCGACTTTGTGTCCGTTTTTTTTTTTTTCTTTTTTCTCTTGCGAGTGCACTGGCCTTTTTGTGTGTTGAAGCTGGTTTGTAGTAGAAGCAATGACGAGAGCACTATCCCCTTTCCCTCCTCTTTCTCACCACCACTCGTTCATCCACTCACACATCCCCGTGCACGCCGCACGTTCGAGGGGTTTGTGCGATAGTGCGATGTTCGACAGAGAGAAAACGGCCAATAAAAAAAAAAAAAAAAAAATGACAACGGAACCCATGCGCCCATGTACGCGCGCGTGTGCATCTTCGTTCGTTGTATGTTGACCGTGCCGTGTGGAGTGAAAAGGGGAGCACCTTGCTAGACCTGGTTCTTGTCACGCTATCACGTACATGCAGAGACACACCCTCACTCTGTGAAGGAGCCTCTGCTCGCCATTGTCTCCGTTCTACTCCTCTCCCTCCCCTCCCTCCGTTTTTTTTTTTTTTTTTTTGCGCTCCTATTACAGAGAAGTACCTCTGCCTCTTCCTCTCCTTCCATCCTCCGTCGTTCTCCGTCTGTTCCCACCCCCACACCCCCTACTCTCCCCGCTCACCTTGTGTGCGATTCCCTGATGGCTGAGAGGGGGCGCACCGCCGCCCTTTCTCTCCCCAACCCTCGCCGGAGTGTTGTCGAGAAGCGTTCCTCCTTGTCCATCTTCTGCTCCTGCGACTTGTAGAACCTGTTCCTCGTCCTCTCATGTGTTTTCTGTTATCATGTCTCTTAGTGTGTGTGCGTTTGTGTGACTGTTTCACGTGACACCTTCGTTGAAGGTGCCTCTCACTTTTCTTTTTCTTTCATTTCAACCTTCACGTTTTTGCCTCGTTGTTTTTTTTTTTTTTTTTCCTCTCTGTCTCTGTCCGCTTCGCGTTTTTTTTTTTTTTTGTTGTTTGTTTCCGATGTGCACTTTTCACGCCACGGTTCGTGCGCGGCGCCGTCTCATTTTTTTCATTTTGGTATATCTGATTCGCTGCGTTGCCGCGCGTCACGCCGGCGATGTAGAATGAAATAGAGAGACGACCTGAGTAGACAGACAACAGAGAGTGTGGACGAGGATGTGGCCGCGCCGCCGCAGCGAGCTTCCACGGAACAAAAAAAGCGGGTGGCCTGTCCTCTCCTCCTTCCTCTACCTTTTTTTTTCCTCTCTCTCTGTCTCTGTGTCGCTCTGCTCCCCTTGCGAGCCTTGTTTGTTTCTGTGTGCTTCTGTTGTTCTCACGTCTGTGTTTTTGCTACCTCCTCGGATTGCCGACTCTGTACGCTCCGTCTTGCCAACAAAACAAAATGGTGGGAGAGAGAGAGCGAGCGTACATGACTGATATGCACAAACACCCGCACTGACGCAGCCTCGTGACGCTGTTCGCTCCCTCCGCTGTGAGAGGAGGTTGACACGCGTCCTGAACCTCTTGCGTACCGGAGTTAAACAAGACAGCGATCACACGCGTCCCAGCGGTCATATTGTGTCTTTGCTACTGCTCTCACAAGAGGAAGACAAGAGAGAGAGTTCCACAGCTAACATCCACGTTTGTGAGAAACTGACACACACACCCATTCAACAACAACAAAAAAAAAACCCTTGGCGTACCCTATAGGATAGGATGATGGCGGCAACTGTGACGAGCTGTGTGTTTGTTGGAGGTTGTGAACGTAGTCTACTGAAGTGAGCAGCCATGGCCTGCTATCTCCGTGTTTATGTGTGCGTGTGTGTGTGTGTGTGTGTGTGTGTGTGTGTGTGTGTGTGTGTGTTTTTGTATGTGTGTGTGTGTGTGTGTGTATCAACTCCCGTGAAACGCTACGTGCTGCATGCCGTTCGCGGCAAGCGACCACATCCAACCTTCACAGAACACCGGAGCGGGAAATTCCTCGTGTACAGATGATGAGAGGTAGCGTACTGCACAACGACGTGCAGCCAGTGCGATTCTGCACCTCTCCCGCTCGTTTTTCTGCGTTTCTCCTTGAAGATAGTGTATTTTGGGCGCAAACTGCTCCGTCTTCTCTCGTCATCGCTCCCCCGTCTCTCTCTCTTTCTCGTTTATGTGTATGTTCATGTGTGTGTGCTTGTGCGCGCGTGTGTGTGTGTATGTTGGTTCGCTTCCGGCTTCTTCTCTTGCTCTGTTTGTGGGGAAGTGTATGTGCCTGCCTCTCGTGTCCCCTAGCGTGTGCTCCGATGTTTCCATCTACCCGTCAATCTCTCCATCTATCAATGAACACTACACCCCCTGTCCCCAACATTTACACGTTGCATTTTTTTTTTCTGTTGTTTTTTTTTTTTTTTGTGCACCCTTTACTTGTGCTTCTGCTTTACTCTTTGCTTCACCCCTGTTTCTCTTCCCCCCCCCCTCCCCTCACAAGCGTTTCTCCGCTTGAAATGCTCCTCGTGTTTTTGCGCGTGTGTGACAATCACCTCACTGCAGTACGAGCGAGGGAGACGGCGATGGTGCGAGTGGCGGCGTGCTGTACACCTGCACAGCACGTCCTGCCACTCTCAGGAGAGGAAACAGTGGGAGGGGGGGGGGAGAGAGATGGTGCTGAGGGCGGAGTCTGCGCAGGAGCTGCGGTGACGAAACCACACGGAGACGCAGCCAAGTAGGAGAAGGTGAATGTTTGTTTCTCTCTCTCCCTCAGTGGATGTGTGCACCTGTGTGTGTGTGCGCATGTACGGCTCTCGCCTTCCCCCACCTCACCCCTCTCACCCCCCAAATGTGCGCTGTCGCTCACACCTCTGTGCTCTGGCACTCCCCCGCTCCCTCCGCTCCCCCTTTCTGTTCGTCCCTGAGCCTCCACTGTGTGCGTGTGTCTCCTACGTGTGCCTCTTTTTCTCATTTCCCGGTTGTTTTTTTTTTTGTGCTCTATCTTGCTTTTCTCTCTTTCTCTCTCTCTCTGTCTCTTACGCGTATTTAAATGGCTTGTACACCATCTCTAAACTGTTGCTGAGGGGCGTTGTCTTGTCAGATGAAGGGTATTGTGTTCGCAGACCCACAGATTCACACACACACACACACACACACATGTGCGTGAGAAGGAAGACGGTGATTCAGACCGCACTGCACTCTTTTTCCCAGCGCGATCACCTCACGACTCTCTCTCTCTCTCTCTCGCTCTCCTTTTGTCTGTGACAATCATGTCTCCAGCAACTCTCAAAAAGGATCGGTCACTGCCACAGTCGTTTTTTTTTTTTCTTTTTCCCCCTTGTCTTCTTCGCAGCGCAGTGTTGTATCCTTTGTACGTCGCTGCGTCTCTCTCTTTCTCTATATCTCTCCCCCCCTCTGTGTGCATGTATACGTGCCTGTGCGCTCACACCTGCACCCGGCAAAAAAAAGAAGGCTTACTTTGGGGCGTGCACTTCCACCAGGCAGGAGCTCCACACGGCTGACGAGTGGCGAGCGGGGCTGTGGCATGTGAAACTAGAGCGTGTGCGTCTGTCGGGCATCAGATGTGGTGGAAGGACTTTGTGGGTCAGATGTAGATGTTGCATCTCGACTGATGGGTGGCAGCTCCGTGTTCTCATCTGCACCGAAAGGAAAGACTGTGCCGGAGGGAGGGGAACGGTGCGACGCGTGCGTGGCTGTAGTCCAACAGAGCCTGTTACAGCTCCCCTCCTTCCTTCCCTTCTTCCTTCTTCCCCTCTCCTCTCCCACTCAGCACTCTCTCATGAAAGCTGAGGCGCTACAATACTGTTGGCTACTCGACCACGTGAGGCTGTGAGAGAGGTAGAGAAAAAAAAAAAAAAGGAGAGGGAGAAAGTAACGGAGACGGAGAGCCGATGTGTTGTGTCTCTCCAATTCTCGTTCACCTTTGTTGTTCCCCCGTTGCTGCTGGCAATGAGGTGCTGCGCGTCTTGCTGGTACCCAAACAGCGCTCTCGCCACGTCTGTTCGGAGAGATGCACCACTATTTCTGATATTTGTCAGGATCCTCTTTTTTTTTTTTTCTTGTACTGATGTTGAGTCTCTGTGTACTGAAGAAGCAACGCGTTTCACTGCTCAATCTCTCTCTCTCTGTTTCTTTGCTTTCGCTCTCCTCCACCCGGTCTCGCTGTCTCTCAGATGTCTGCTGCACAGGCGGTTGCGCCCCTCTTGCTGAGTTTTTTTTTTTTTTTTTTGTCTGTGTGTTTGTGTGTGTATGTGGGACTATATATATGTGTATGTGTGTTTAACTGAGAGGGACAGCGGAAATTTGAGGCATCTAGATCGCTCCCCTACTTCACCATAGTGACGTGCTGCGTTTCTGTCTGCCCCGAGCACCGTAGCCCGTCTTGTCGTCTCGGCTTCTCTGCCTGTCCGTTCTCCACTGTGTGCGTGTTTTATAGTATAGGAACTCTCTCTCTCTCAACGCTCGTTGATTCCACCTCATCTTCCTTGTTTTTGTGTCTCGTCTAGTGCGCAGGCGTGATTGTGCTCTCTTTTTTTTTCTTTTTTTATGGCTCCCTCTCCTCTCCGTGTGTGTGTGTGTGTGTGCGTGCATGAGTGATTTTTCTTTGAGATCGCAAGGTGCTCGATTCCTCCCGACTTCTTTTGTGTGTGTGTGTGTTGTTTTCCTTCGTTTTGTGCTTCATCCTCCATGTCCTCTGTTATGTTCGGACAGCAGCAGTCTCCTCCACTCTCTCTTTTTTTTTTTTTCTTCTCTTTTTGTGCTCTTCAGTGGTACGCAAGACGAGAACCGTCACGCACACTGACATTGACATCTACTCATCTCGGTCCTCGTGTCTGTCTCCCTCTCTGCGCGCACCCTTTTTTTTTTTGGCTGACACACGCGTGTATGTGTGTACACGCACAAACGGTGAAGGAAGAGTCGCGCCGGTAGCGAGGGACGATGAGGCACAGGATGAGAGAGAGAGAGCAAGAGAGTCAGAGAAGGCGAGCGGAGGAGATGGGCTGGTACCGTCTCCGCCTTCTCCTCTGGGAGCTGTTCTCTTCCCTGTCTCCCCGCCCCCCTTACACGATCCTCGATCTACGTCTCCACTCAAAAAAAAAAAAAAAAATGCACTAACAAACCGAATGAAACCTGTGTGGGGCCGTGACACGACATATTTGGTGGATCGTGTGGTTTGTGTGCATCATCCTCCCCATCTCCCTTCGACTCCTGCCGCGGTGTGTCTGCCTCTCAGGGAGTGCGTCGTCGCACACCAGCCACCCACGACACACAGGCGCACGCACTGGGACAGAACGCGGTCACGTTTCCGCGAGCCGATTGCACCCTCACCGGTCCCCGTGCCTCCGCGCACCCCCCCCCCCCCCCACACTCCACGTATGTCTCGTGTACTCTCTCTCTGTTTCTCTGGTTCTCACTCGCTGCTCAATCTGCTCCACCACCACCGCGACCGCTGTCAAGCTCCACTCACGGCACACACACACACACGCAGATACACAACACACACACACGCGGAGGTCAAGACTGCGGGAGGTGGCGGGACTCGGTGCGATACAGCCGCAACGGTGCCACACACACACAAAAAAGTAAAAACTGCCGCTTTTTCTCCGGTCCAACGAACTTATCAGCAACCAAGCGCATCATATCCACAGCTTGCGTGTGTTTGTGTGTCTGTGTCTTTCGTTTCCTTCCGATCGTGTCTTGTTATCAGGGTTGATCTCTTCCTTCTTTTTTTTTTTTTGTTTCTGCCGTGCGAGTGGTGTCACCTCTTGTCGTCGTTGTCTGTTGCTCCTTTGTCCCGAGCCGCAGCCTTGTGAGGACGAGTGCATACACAGCTGAGGTGTGTTGCCTCCACACTATCGCAGCTCTTTCTCCCCTGTCTACATTTTTTTCTTTCTCTTTTTTTTTTTCTTTGTACATCTTTCCTCCCTTTACCAGTGGACCGGTCCCTCTCCACCCTTCTCCATCTCATACTGCGGTCGCGACTAAGAGTACCGTTGAGGCAGATGGCGGAGGCGGCGGTCGCACACTCTCCACACACCTATCGTGTGCTCTTCCGAGTGCAGCGGGGCACAGCACGACCACCACCAGCAGCACCTGGCACTGCGGGTGACGAACACAGGCTCTGTGCGGAGCAGTGGGTGGAGCTGCGGGCACGGCTCAAGCTGGAGCGTGGGCAGATCTACCTACACCTCACCTACAAGCCCCACACCGACTCCGCCGCCGTGACGCACCCACACTTCGGGCCGCCACGGTACTCCGCCAAGCCTGGCAGACACTCCCCGCCTCCTGTCCCGCTCCACCGTGGCTCCGCCCACCTGCACGCTAGCGCCCCCGCTCAGCCTCTCTCCATGCGAAAAAAAAAGAAAAAAAAAGGGACTCATGTCGCTGCCGACGCAACGACGTCCGCTGCCGTGACGTCCTCCCCCACCGCGACCGCACCGCATCAACATCACCACCACCAAACACAGCATTACGCCATTGCGCTCAAGGAGATGGCCCCGCTCGCTGCGATGTTGCCGCTGTCGGCGGACCTGCGCTCGCAGCTGCATCTGAATCTCGTGGACGGGGACGCTGTCACGTACTCGTCGCACTCGACACCGCGCGCCGTGACGATGAGGAGCTTCGCCGCCACCGGCTCCCCCGCTGCGCAGTCCGCGTTGTCCACCAACTTCTGCCTGCCCCCGAGTCGCTCACAACAGTCCGCGCCCCCGCGCACCCGCGACAACAGCCTCTCTGCCCGCGGCGGCTTCAGCGGACACGTACCGAGCCTCGGCGCGTATGGCCAGTACCTCGACGTGGCGGAGCCCTACCGCACCCACTCACGGCGGGCACCGTCGCCGACGTCCTTCAGCACCTCCATCAAGGGAGCGAGCAGCCACCACTCCGGCTCCTGCCACGGCGAGGCGGAGGGCACGCTCGTCCATCGCTCGCCGCGCGACTGCGTCTCCCACCCCTCGAGCGGCACGGGCAGTCGCCTCCTCACACCGCTGCTGGAGAAGGCGCGGCCGCCGGTGTCGATCGTGACGGCGCCGGCGTGCGGCTGCGCTGGCGCAAGTCCCACTGCGTTGCCGCCGACCTGCGCTCCACGGAGCCCGACGCAGCTCGCCTCCAACGTTGTTGTGCACTACGAGGATCTGCACAGCGTCACCATCTTTGGCGTGGCCGAGACGGCAGGAGTGCACAACTGCTCCTTCTCCACGGACGACGAGGGGCACGTGCTCGTTGACAAGAAGAGCAAGCGGTTCAACTACCGCAACTTCTCCCAGGCGCTGCTCAGCTGGATCTCTCCACCCAAGAAGGATCTGCAGCGCGTGCGCAGCGTCGCCAGCGTCTCCACGCCATCGACTCTGCACAGCCCGTCCACGCCGCTGCAGCCATCCGTGGGAAAGCGCTTGTCGCAGACGAAGTCGACACCCCACGCCTCGCGGCCGCCCGTTCTCGCCAGCGCCGCCCACGTGGACCCGACCAGTGTCCTCGACCTGCCCTTCACGCTGAACGAGGCGCAGACCTTCTCCCTCCGGTTCACCGCGGAGGCCAGCATGCTCGACTTCCTTCACCGGTACGTGGAGCTGCAGGCACGCGCGGAGGAACTGCGCACCAAGACGAAGGCAAAGACGGCGAGGCCGCGGCCGCCGGCGCGGAGGGGCAACGCAGCCGAGTGGGGGAGTGACGAGGACGGAGAGTCCACCAACACCGGCGAGTACGTGGCGCAGCTGCGAGAGAGCGCCACGGACTCGCTCGGCTCTCCGTCGACGGCGACGTACAACGACTACCCGCGCAACCCGGACGCAACCGGGCCGAGCACCTTGCCAGCGGTGAAGCAGAAGAGCGCCAACGAGCGCCTCTCCCACACCCATTCCCCGGTGCCGTCGGACGGCGGGTGGACGGAGAAGGAGGGGGGTGGTGGTGATGGTCTCGGCATCAGTACCGCCGCCGCCGCAGCAGCGACACCGGTGCCGACCATCTTCTTCGGCAGCCGCGGGTGGCAGCACTTCCTGCGCCACGCTGCCGACCCGCGCTACGGCATCGCCTTCGCGAAGGTGCCGCTGTTCCTGTGGCACAGTTTCCTCCCTCTCGCCCCGTCGGTGCTCTACACGTGCCATCGCGGCTTCCTGGCGGTAGAGCAGCTGCCGCCGCCCACATCGCCGACGCAAAGTGACGACCACAACGGCAGCGGATACGGCACGCGGACGGAAGCGAACTTCTCCCCAGAGGCGTCGAGGCAGCGGCTCAACACGATGCTCGGGCGTGTGCTGAAGCTGATGCCCACAGGGGCGGAGGCGGTGGTGTCGCCGGGGCTGCGGCCGTCATCGAGACAACGGCGCACGGCGGGGCGGAAACGCCACAGCGTTGTGGACCTGCTTCCCACGCCACTGGACCCGGACGAGGCGGCGGGGTCGTCGCTGTCGACGTCGTCCTCGTCTGAGTACAGTTGGGACGGCGTGAAGCTGGTGCTGCCGGGCACTGAGGTGGGGGCGGGGACGTGCAGCGAGGACCACCTCACCACCTTCAAGGACGTCTTCCTGTGCCTCTCGGAGTCGCACGTGCTCTTCCTGAACTCCTTCGGGCACCTCCGCTTTCAGTGCAGCATCGACGAGATCGCGATCGTGACGCACTCCGCCGCGACGGACACGTTCCCGACGTACCCGTTTGTGCGCTTCCGCCTCAGAGCCACCGAGTCCTTCGGCGCCCCCACCTTTGCGTTCACCTTTACACTACTCCCAGACGTGCCGTACAGCATGCGGGTCGCCACGACTTCGCCAACACAGCCGCGAACCGACGCGCACACGGTGGTGCCAGCGCGCACCTGCGTCGGCCCCTCCACACGGCGACGCTCCGACGCCGCCACTCCACTATCCGCCGCGGCAAGCGTCTCTGGCACCGCGTCGTGGGCGAGCGCCGGCACCCCGCACGCGTCGTCGGACGCATCAGCGGCACTGAACGGCGTGAACCTTCTCGAGGAGGAGCAGGAGAAGAAGCGGCTGCTGCGTCGGCAACAATCGCTGTTGTCCATCTTTGAAGTGGTGTGCACACGGCAGCTGCACCGCTGCACCTTCACGGAGATGATGAGCGGTGATGCTGGCAAAGCACACCGCGCGCTCTTCGCGCAGCTCACGTCGCGTGCCGCCACCGCCGTGTCGACGACTCCGCTGCTAAAGAGCGCCACAACAGCAGCCGGAGACGCCTCTCCGTGGATGTCACTGCAGCACAACGCGGAACCGATCCTGTACATCACGGTGGAGGCGGGAGACATCACATTTGGGGACGCTTCGACGAGGAGTCGGGAGGAAGGGCACCTCGGCTCCTCACCGCCGCTGTTGCCGGTCGCCGGGAACGTATCCGTCAGCGCACGTGACAGAGGCACGTCGCCGCGACGCTCGGTGGCGGCCTCCCCAGCCCTGCGCGGTTCAGCGGCGGCGTTGGTGACCGGGAAGGTCGTGACCCCGCGCTGGGGGCGAGACGACCCCGGCATGGTTCTGCAGGACGCCGGCCGCGACATGGACTTCTCGCTGGAGCGGGCGACCCGCTCGATGCCGCTGCTGGCTTTCAAGGAGGACGTGTGCCAGCAGTACGGCGGACCGTTGCACGACAGTCCGCCACACAGCCTCTACCCAACCCTGAGAAGCCACGGCTTCGCAGCGACAGCGGCGACGCCGGAGAAGAGGGCAGCGACGAGGAGCGACAGCCGCGGTGACGCGGAGGACGCATACGTGCCAATGGCACCGAAGAAGCGAGGCAGCCTCATTGTGCACCGGGCAGCGATGAAGTAGGCGATTCAGCCGTCGGCCCCCAGACACACCTCATCATCATCCTTGGGACTCGAGAGGCAGGCGACGCATCCGTGTGTCACTGCGTGCATCCCTCTCTCTTTGTCTGTCTCTCTCTCTCTGTCTCTCGGAGTGCAGCTGGTGTGTGTGTGTGTGTGTCAGCGAGTCATCCCGCAAAAGAGCTGCTCTGTTTTTTTCTTTCTTTCTTCGTTGCCCTCCCCGCTGACTCGCAGCTTTTCTTTCTAGTCGCTGTTGCTGTTGTTTGTTTGTTTGTTTTATTGTTGTGAATTCTCCCGATCAGTGAGCGCGTACCTGATCTCACACGAACACAGACACCGAGACGCACACACGCGAACTCTCTCACTCGTGCTCTCGTTCGTCCTCATCTTGCTATCTCCGTGCTGCACTAAAAAAAAAAAAAAAAAAAAAACGAACGACTTTTGGTGAGAGGAGGTCGACTCACCTGCGTGCCCCTGCCACCACCACCACCGCCACCTTGTATGACCGCGCTCTGTGTCTGTTCTCAACGCGGGCGTGCCACTCTTCCGCGATCCTCGCGCTGCGCTGTCTCCGGCACGCTGACTGTTGAGAGAAGAAGAAGGACACCTCCCACTTCGTGAGTGTGCATCCATCGAGTCTCTCCAGAATGCAAGCCCCTCCTTCTGTCTTACCAACACATACACCCACACTCTCTCTCGCCGCTCAACCTGTCGACTGCTCTTTTTTTTTTTTTTTCCTGTTTCTTGGGGTGTTGTGTGGTTGTGTGTCTGGCGCCTCTGTGTCGTGGGAAAGAAGTAGAGCAATCCTGCCGATCACATCGGCTTCGCTCTCTGTCTCCTCTCTCTCACTTCATCGCCTCTCTTCCTTCACCCACCTCTCCATCAGTGCACCTCTACGGAGAAACTTGCACTCGACTCTATCTCTCTCTCCCTCTCTCTGTGTGTGTCTCTGTTTACACTCGGCCTGGAGAGGCACCCCCACCACAGTCTTCTGTTTCTCTGTCTCTTTCTCTTTCACTTTCTCTGTTGTTTTTTTTTTTTTTTTTCTCAGCTCATCTCATTCCTGCACCGCTCTCCTACTTGTTCTCCCCACGGCACCGCTAGACGATCACAAACACACACACGCACACGCGCACAAAGCCACACGTCACCCAGCGGAGAGGAGCCATGTCCGCCCAGATCCCGGGAGAGGCGACGGGGCTGACGACGGGCAAGTCCAGCGCGACAGCGGCGAACTACAACACCGCGCCAGAGTCGACGCATGTCGCCTTCCCTGAGGAGCACACCATCGACAAGGCTCTGTCCGCCGTTGAGGCACGCCGTGAGTCGGAGAAGAAGGTGCTGCTCGTGGCGCTCATCTTCTGCTTTGTGTTTATGGTGGTCGAGTTCGCCAGCGGTGTCATTGCTCACTCGCTGGCACTTCTCACGGATGCGATTCATCTCCTCACGGATGTCGGCTCCTATGGTCTGAGTATTGGCGCACTGGTCGCGGCGGGACGCGCGGCGTGTGGCCGCTACAACTTCGGCTGGCACCGCGCCGAGGTGATCGGCACGCTCATCTCGGTCTTCTCGATCTGGGCTCTCGTGATGTGGATCGTTATGGAGGCGGGCTACCGTACATACGACATGTACATGTGCAGCCGTGTGCCCACGCAGATCGCGGCGGGTGTCGTCAAGGTCCGCGAGTGCCAGGCTGTGGACTCGCGTCTCATGGTCCTCGTCGGAGTGCTCGGGATGGCCGTGAATGTTGTGTGTGCATGCATCCTCTACTTCGGCGGCTCCCACGGCCACAGCCACTTCGGCTCCTCGCACGGGCACAGCCACGGCGAGAGTGGCGAGCACGACCACGACCATGACCACGGCCACGACCATGGGCATGACCAGGGGCACGACCACGACCACGACCACGACCACGATCACGATCACGGACACGATCACGGGCACGAGCACGGCTCTGCAGCGAAGAGCGGTGGTGGTATTGGCAGCCACAAGGGGTTCGCGGTGCACGCTGCCATCCTCCACGCCATGGGCGACTGCGTTCAGTCGATCGGTGTCATCTTGGCCGGCATCTTCATCTACGCCTGCAACACGGCCTACTACGGCAAGCACACCTACGAGCACTCCATCTTCAACCTCGCGGACCCCTTCTGCTCGGTCATGTTCGCCGTCATCACGCTGAACATGACCAAGGCACTGCTGATGGAGCTCTTCGGCATTCTGATGGAGAGCACCCCGGCAAGCGTCGACTACGCCGCACTCGACATGGCGCTGCGGCAGATCGACGGCGTCAGCAACGTGCACGACCTGCATGTCTGGTCGCTCTCTGCAGAGTACGTGTCGCTGTCCGTGCACCTCGTTGCCGATGACACCACCGTCGTGCTCGCCAAGGCGCAGCACATTTGCAAGGAGCACTTCGGCATCAGCCACACTACGATCCAGATCGACCCGGTGGCGATCGGTGCCGCGGAATGCGCAAGCGCCTGCGCCTCGCCGATGCTGAACAACGAGACGGGCACACGCTACTAGACGGCAGTGAGTGCGCGTGAGTAAGAGGAGTAGGAGAAGGTACTAAAGGTGAGCATCGGGTTGTGTGTATGTGTGTATGTGTGTACGTGTGTATGTGTGTGTGTGTGTGAACGGGAAAGTGGAAATGGGAGGGGCGTAGGAGGCGGCAGTCTTCTCGTTCTTTTTTTTTTTTCCTGTGAAGACGAGAGCGGACCCCATTCTGTGTTGTTTTGTTGTCACGCTCGCTGTCTCCTTCTCTACCAACTTCATAAGATATGTCTCTCTGCCGTCTTCCTTCCATCGTCCCCTCCTCCTCCTCTTCCTCTTTCCACTCGTTCTCTGTCTCTCTCCCTTTTTTTTTTTTTTTTATGTCTCTTCCTTTCCTGTACGTGGTGAGTCTCTCGTGCTGAACTGGTGGGCATCTGTGTGTGTGTGTGTGCGTCTTTCCATGGAAAGACGCTGGTGTCTTTCTCTTTGCATGTGTCGGTGTGAGTGTTTATGTGTGTGCCACCGCCACCTTTTGTTGTGTGCATCTCTCCCTCTCCCTCCCTTCTCCCCCTCTGTCCCTCGAAGGGAGCTCAGCTGAGTCACGTAGAGTCCCTCTACGAACTCTCACAGACAGACACACACACAGACACACTCTCTCTCTCGCGCCACCATCATCGTTCTTCCATCTCTATCTGTAAAGTGCGTCGAGCAATGACGTTTTTCCCGGTTGTGTCTCCTCCTCTTCTCTCTCTTTTTTTTTCCCCCCTTTTCAGGGTGGAGTGCGCAGCAAAACCAAAAAAAAACAGAAAATGAGACGTAATTGAGCATACGAAAATGAAAGATGTGTTTGTGACATTGTGTATCGCTGGTCCGCGATAAGGAGAGAGAGAGCGCAACAGAAACAACGACGCCGAGGGACGCAGACAACAGTGAAGAGAATGCGACGTGCATGAGTGATGCGCGTGCTGAAGCGAATGATCGTGTCTGGGAGCTGTGCGTGCTCGCCAACATGGAGGCGACTGCGTCTCGTGGGCGGGAAGGGGAGGAGAAGGAGGAGGCACCCGTCTACCGACACGGTATCCCTTCCTTCCATCCCCCCCCCCCCAGTGTCTCCTATCCGCCCCTCTCCCTCCCTGTCTGTCCTCTTCGTAGCCACCAGATGCATCATACCAATACCGTTGTGTGTGGATATACATGTGTGTGTGTGTGTGTTTGCTACTGAAAGGTGAACATGTCTTTGTATCGTCGGTGTCCGCTCATAGTCCCACCGCATCGCTGACAAGTACCGAACTCTCACTCTCTCTCTGTCCTGTCTGGTTCAGCGCGGGTCAGTGGAGTGGACGGGCTGTGACGGCGCTGGGGTGTCTCCGAGAAGCGGGCCCCTGAGGGGAGCAGAAAAGCGAGAGCAAGTGTAGCTGTGCTTCAGAATCGTCTTTTTTTGCGCTCCTGTGTGTCGGTGCGTGCAAAAGCTTCCTTGAGAGTACCGACGGCGCCTCCTGTCTCTCTCCCACTCTCCACATTCGACTGTTGTCCTTGTGCAACAGACGTCGAATTTCTTTTTTTTTTTTTTGCGGCTCATCAGGTGATGTGAGTGTGAGTAACTGTGTCCGTCGGTCGTCACAAGAGAGAGAGAGAAGGCGGGAATGGATCTCTCTCTCTCTCTCTGTGTTCGCGGATGCTTGTGCGGTTGTGAGAGTATCTGTGTGGGTGTGTGTGTGCGTAACGAGTTCCCTCTCTCCCCTATGTGTGTGCGTGTGTGAGTTTCTGCACGTCTTTCGGTCTCTCTCATGCTGCTCTTGTTTGTGCTACCGCAGTGCACTCAGTGCTGCGGTAGCCGCTGGAGAACCACAGCCCTCGCAGGACACGAAACACAACGCGATGAAAGAAGAAAAGAAAAGAAAAAAAAAAGACACAGGAAAAGACACAGTCTTTCTCAACAAAACAGCAGATCTAAGAAAAAAAAAAAAAACGCCGCCGCTGCCACACATTTTGTTACGCCTCTCCCGCTCCGGAGATGCCACGCAAGCAGAAGAGGGGACGCTCCCACATGCACACATACACGTTGTCTGTGAAGTGTTTGTGTGTGTGTGCGTGGAGCGGCGGTGGTGTGGGCACTGACCTCAATGAAGTGAGTCGGGCTCTCATACGTAGCTCCACGTGTGGAGTTTCCCTGCACCGCGTCTGTGTCGATCGTTGCTCTCGCGGTGCGAGGCACGGAGCGTCGACGGAGCTGTGTGTCACTCCTCCGCTGCGTGGACTGCGCTGGCGGGAAGCGAGGGCCGAGGCAATATGGTCTGTGATGGGGGAGAGGCAGGGCGGTGGTGGTGAGAAGAGCCCCTCCTCTCGCTGCTGACCTCTCTCTCTTGTTCTCTGAAGCGGAGTAGTTGACGTTCACGCGCTTTCTCTCACAGAGAGACATGCATGATCATCCTCACTCACCGGCTCGCCGGTCTACCAAAAAAAAAAAAAACTTCCGTCCCTGTCTCCCTCCGCTCTCCTCTGATACATCGCTCTATTCCATGTTCCCAAATCGTACACATTCAAACACACACACACACACACACACACACGCACACATACACATTTGCGGTACTTTGTGTGTGTGTCTTTCTCTCTGTCTGTTCATCAGAGCACAGAGAGAGGGGAAGGATCTCTGACACGCATCCGAACAAAGTCACTGGAACTCAACCATTCGTACACGTGGCAAAACGAAAAAAAAAAAAAACACGTCTCTAAGAACATCTCTCGCCCTACCTCTCCCCCTCCCCCCGTGTGTTCACCCTCTTCCGTTTTTTTTTTTTTTTGGTCCTACGTTCATCTCACTCCCTCCTCAGTCGTCGCTGCTCCTCCTCTTATTTCCCTCTCCTCCGTACTTCTCTCCCTCTCACCGTCCCCCGCGATTCCACTACTTCTCCGTGCTCTCGTGTGTGTGTGTGTGTGTGTGTCTGTCTCGTTGTGTTTGTACGCGTGTCGTGCATGTATAGTTGCGTGTGTGCGTAACGGTGTGAACGTTTACATACGAAGTGTTTCTTGCGTGTTTGTGTCGAATTTGTTGTTTCTTACTTTTTTTTCTTTTTTTCGCATTCTTGCGTGTGTGCCTACGTGTCGTGAAAAGCAGTGCGGACAAGTTCTTGAGCGCTTGCCGGCGTGGTTGTGTGTGTATGTCTCTGTGTGATTGTGTGTGCCCGTGATATCTCTCCTTTCTCCATCGTGCTGGTGTTCGTCTTTTTTTTTTTTTTTTGGTTCCGTGTTTCTCCGAGTGAGACTACACCTCTTTCACTCCCCCACCCGGCTTCAGTTGTGCGTGGCCGGTTGTGTAGGTGTCTGTTTGTTTGTGCTGAAGGGCTTCCCCTTCGTCTACGACAGCGGCGCATCTGTGTCTCTCCTTCTCTGTCGCTCTCCATTGCACACCCATCATACTGAACGTAAAAAAAAAAAAAAAAGGTGAGGAGGAAGTAGCACGGCGGTCACGCAAACTCCGTGTTGCTCTGTCGCAGCAGACACGTATACCAGTTCTTCTCACTGGTGCTCCATACCATTCTCATATTGAAGGTGTAGTCTGCGATCTGTACTTGCGGTGGTGCGCTGCTGCAGACTGCGGGCTCATTCTACTCCTGTGACAGGGTGACGGTAACACACGACCACAGCGCAGCGCCGTCTCAAGCCGGTGCAGAGCTGTTGATATCATACACACACTGAACACCCAGGTCTGTATCACTCTCTCCCTCTCTCCCCCTTTTTGTTTTCTCCGTCTCTGTGTCTGTTTCGCTCTCCCGTCTGTCTCTTGTGGTTTTTTTTTTCTGATTGTGGCCATCGAGTGGTGTGATTTGCATTCTCTTGTTGCCCATTGGACTGCTGCGTCTCTTTTTTTTCTTTTTCTTTCTCTCTTGACCCTTTTTTTTTTTTTTTTTTGCTGTTGCGGCTACTCTGTCACGGCGTGTGACAGACTGCCTCTCTCTCTCCGCCTCTCTCCATCTCTCGCTCGCCGCCGCAGTTCTTTTGCTGTGGTGGAGGTGTTTTTCTGTCGTTGTAGGTGAAGCTCACCATCGGTTGTGTGTCTCTCATCCTCCTCCTCCACTCCACTCCCCACCCCTCTCGTCTCTCTCTCTCTCTTTCACTCCCCCTGTGTCTGTGTGTCTCTCTCTTTCACTTCCTCTACCTTTGTCTTGGTGATCCACGAGCGTGTCCCGCTGCACTCTCCTCCTCTCGTTCTCTGTATTTCCCTGTTTTTGTTTTTTCTTTTTATATTTCTTTTCTTCTTCTCAGTTGGCAGGTGTGCGTGTGCTTTCCCAACCCTTTCCCCGTCCTCTTCGTCTTGTTATTTGCTGCCGGGTCACCCTGTTGCGTTTTTTTTTTTTTTTGTCTCGTCCTCTTCTGTGTGTGTGTCTGTGTGTGTTGGACTGCACCTGTTGGCAGTAGACGAGTCTGTCAGCTCGTTTGGGGGTTTTTTTTTTCTGGTCGCTGCCTTGGCCTCGCTCTACAAACACACTCCTGCCGTTTGAAAGAAAACTGTGTGTGCGTGTGTGTGCCAGCTCGTATCTTTGTTTCCGTTTGGTGGTCCGCGAGGACACTATCAGTGGTGCTCTCCGCGTGCGCTCTCGGCGTCTCCTTCCTCCTCCGCTGCCCTTCTGTCTTAGACGTTCCTTTGTTACTGGAGCGCTCCTCTCTTTTGCTGTTGTTGCTGCAGCTCCCCCTCCACCCCGTTGGTGAATTTTTTTTCTTTTTTTTCTTTTTCTCTTGTTGTTGTTGTTTGTGTGGTGTGTCCTCCCGCTTCTTTCGGGCTAAATCTGGAGGGCTTGGCGTGCATCAGCGCGCGACACGCTCTCAGTCTCTCTCAGTGCAGGTGGAGCTGTGTCTGTCTGCTTGGTGTGTTTTTGATTTTCTTCTTGTGTGTCTCTCTCTCTCTCTGTGTGTGTGTCTTGAACCGGGAGGAGTGCGAGAAAGGTACCACCCTCCTTCACTTTTGTTTTTCTCTTTTTTTTTTTGGCTTTGTGTGCTCTTCTTCTCTTTGTCGTCTCTTCGTCGTTGTGCATTTCGTTCTCCATTTTTTCACTCTCCTTTTTTTCTCCTCCTCTTCTGGTCACTTTTGTTTTTTTTGTGTGTGTGTGTGTTCTCTCGTGTTGTCGTCGCTGAGCTCGTGTGAGTGTGCCGGTACGTTGTTGTCTCTCCCCGTCTTCCCCTCCCCTCTCTTCTCCCACGTGTGATCTGCTCCCTCCCACATAGTCACTGTTCTTTCTACCTGTTTCTTTTCTTTTTTTCTACCTCCGTTGCATCTATTGTTTTCTGTTCCTCTCAATTTCTATTTTGTTTTCTGTTTTCGCTTTCCCGTGTGTGCGTGCGTGCTGAACTCGCTGCTCCTGTGTTGCCGGTGCTATGCAGTACTCGTCTGAACCCTCGTCGTCTTCGTGTGTTCCGATGCAGACAGCGGCGCTCCGGTACGCGTCCCCGCCGCGGCCGCTGGCGGGCCCCTTCACCATGGGTGACGAGAGCCCCGAACCACACCCTGGCACGATGATGTCGTCGGTCGGGTTCACCACGGCCCCGTCCGCCTTTGCGTCCGGCTTCTACGGCAGGGACGGGGCTGCGCACCCCTTCGAGCGCGCCGCCAGCACCCGCCGTAGCGGAAGCCGAGGCGTCGGCGACTGCCAGAGCTCGTCCTCCGCGGCGCACCTCTATGGGCTGGCCGCTAGCACCGGCGCCGGCGGCTTCTCACGCATCTCCCTCTACGGCAATCCAAGCAACTTCCACGACGCGCTGCTGGACAACACCTCTGTGGCCGTCGCCTGCTTCACGGTGCCGCAGTTCGGCGCGGTGCAACGCAGCGCCTCCACCGCCACCTCCGGCACCGCGCTGAGCGACTGCCACCTCTCACGCAAAGACGACGGCGGCTTCACCCCGGCCTCGGCACACACCTTTGCAAAGTCGAACGACAGCTTCGGGGACCCGAGCGAGACCTCGCGTCCCAGCCTCCACGACAGCCTTGTGATGCCCGCAGCATCCACCTCGGCGCTCGTGCGTGACTCTCTCGGCTCCGCCTACTACGGTGGCTCCTCCCATTGCGGTAGCGAACGTGACATCAGCCGCCTTCGACACAGCGCCGACAGCGTGTCGCAGCGCCGCCTCTCCCACTCGATTCCACCGAACGCAGTCGGCGTGGCAGGGGCTCTGCGAGTGTCTGGGGAGGGCTACGTCAGCGCAGCAGCACAGCGGGCCGGCGTGCTGGGGAGCGGCACTGTGAGTCCCCAGTCGCTGCGGACGCCGCGGCCGCACAACCGGTCCGATGTCTCCTCCTCGCTCAATGGTCGCCTTGGCGCACCGCAACGCACTCACAGCGCCACAGAGGAGGTCCTGCGGAGCGCAGCCAGCGGCGCTGGTGCGTGTGCGACAGCATGGGGGTCTTTGCACAGCGGACGCGGTGCCATCGGGTGCTCGCCCCTGTACGACCTCGGCACCGCCTTCAGGGACGGCAGCGACGCCACGGTGGTATCGTCAGAGGAGGCGAGCGGCAGTCCTCTCCATGGCGCCGCTGTGTCCGCGCGTGCGGCAACTCCGACGGACCGACGAAGAGCTGTGCGGCTCGGCCGCCACGTGGATGAGTCGCCGAGGCAGGGAAGCATCACCTTCTCAAGAACCACGCAGCCGCCCCTCCTGCCCAAGTCACTGTGCGCCACCTCTGTCGAATCGACTGGCGCGCTGTCTGGTGAAGGTGCACCCGAGTCGTCATCCCCGCGCAAGCCGCGCCGCAAGGACCCACGGATGGCGAGCCGCGCGCGTGCCGCGAGTATCGCCACAGCATCCACACGAACCACC
Organism: Novymonas esmeraldas; assembly: GCA_019188245.1. NCBI lineage: Eukaryota > Euglenozoa > Kinetoplastea > Trypanosomatida > Trypanosomatidae > Novymonas > Novymonas esmeraldas. Next base: position 52,025 of record JAECZO010000016.1, on the reverse strand, counting down.
GCCGCAGGAGGACCGGCGACGGCAGAGCAGGCGGCGTCGTCTGGGGGCGCGACCCCACGAGCGCAGAGGGAAACGCCGGCCCGCTCTCGCAGCAACGACGGGGCATCAACAGGCGCCTCTCCTCATGCGTCTGCCGCGCGTGGCGCTACGAGCGGCAACACGGCGGTGAGCTCCCCCGCCACCCCCACCAGCGCCGCACAGTCGCTGCCGCAGTCGCCCACGCAACGGCTCGGTGGCTCCTCCCTCACCGTCGGAGCGGCGTCGTCATCGTCCGGCGTGGCCCCTCCGCCGCGGCGAGATCGTCAGTCGCACGTCTTCCAGCGACGGCGCTACCTCGAGGGGCAGGTGACCCCACTCAGCGCGGCAGAGGTCCAAGTCACGGCCCTAGCGTCCTCGGCGACGCGCTCTGACGGACGCGGACGCCGCAACGCCGCACTCAGCGGCTTCGCCGAGATGTGCGCTGTGACGGCGCACGTGCCGGTGCCTCCGTTGTCGCTGCGCAACGAGCCGGCGCACCTCTCCTTCACGGCGCAAACGTGGAGCCCCAGCGCGCCGGCGAGCAGCTGCGCCAGCTCAAGCGCCACGCCAGACAAGGTCACGGCCGTTGCGACTGCCGTGGCAACGCGGCGGCATCCGCAGCGCCTCACCGCCTTTGCCGGGCTGCACCCGTCTCTCGGCGTTGATGGCCTGTACGGCGGCACGGCAGCGGCGGATAGCTCAAATGAGAAGTCGACGCGCAGCCTCGGCGGGCGGAGCGGCGCGGAGTCACGCCTGCTGGCCGACTCGAGCACCGGGCTGGCGAGCCGCTCCTGCCCCTCGGTGGAGTACTCGGTGGACGAGGGCACGAATCTGCTCCTCACGCGGCGGAGCTCGTCCTGGTCGGTGCACTCCGCCCGCAGCACGGCTGACTGTGGCGAGGCGAGCGCAGCGGCGGCACGCAAGAAGCGCCAGGCCGAACGCATGCTGCCCAGTGTGCACGAGCTTGACGGCGAGTAGGCGCCTCGTCTTTCCACGCGCCTTCAACAGTGGCGTTGCGGGGAACGTTCCTCTACGCTACACACGATGACAGCCAAACCAAAGAACAGGGAAACCAAATCCGGGGGCCACATCGAGGTGTGAGAGGATCATCCACGAAGGCTGAGGAGGTGTGGCACACCCCAGATGTCAGCCTCCTTCTCGAGTGATGCGCCTCTGCTATAGTGAGTGAAGTTCTGACGGAGCTCGGGCGTGTTGTGACGGCTCGTTCAGCTCTCTCTGGATGAACTCAGTGTTTTCCTTTTCTCCCCGTTTTCTGAGAATGAAGTGAAAAGGACACTCTCCCGCAACACGCGGTGGGTTCGCGCGCGCGATGTGTGTCTGCGTTTATGCCTCTCAGAGAAGATGGTTCCCCATTCATCTTTTTTTTTTTTTTCTATTGCACTGCGCGTGCGTGTCTTCGAGTGCTTCTATGGATATGTGTTGTAATGTGCACATACTCACGAACCTCTTTTTTTTTTTTTCGCTGTGAAAGCGCATGTGTGTGTGTGTGTGTGTCTGTGTGTGCTTCCCTGTGTGTGTGTGTGTGTCTGCGCATTTTTTCATTCTTTGGTGTGCTTCGAAGCGTGTCATTCCCCATCCTCCTTCTTTCCCACCACGTCTTCCTCCCTCTGTCTTACCTTCACTCTTCTCTCCTCTCTCCGTTCTCTCTGTCTCTCTCTTTTTCTTGCCAGTCGCTTCTCCTTTCTTCGAGTTCAACCGTCTTGCCGATGGACGGACGTGAACTCGTTGTTGTCGTTTTTTTTTTCCCTTTCTCACTTCTCTTCCGCATCGTAGCTGTATTCTTCTGTGTTTCTCTGTACGGCTGCCCTCTCAGCCTCACCACAAGTCACTCTTCTACTCTTTCCTCTCTCTCTCTGTGATTCTCTACTGTGTCTGTCTTTCCTTTTCTGTGTGTGTGTGTTTGTGCCGGTCGCTGTTGGGTCTCCTGGCTGCTTTCTCCAACTAGTTCAACTTGATTGTTTTTTTTTTTTCTTTGTTGCTCACGCGTGTCCTCTCATCGTATCCCGAATGGCAGCATTTCTGGACATCCGCGCAAAACTGTATGATTATGTGAATGTGTGTGTGGGTGGGTGTTTGTGCTCGTCTTTATTGCTGTGTCTGGCACCCAAGCGCCGCACATCTCTCTCGTCACACACACACACACACACGCACACACACACAGACGCTTCTGGGAGCAGTGAGGGAAGCTGTGGTTGGTCTCTCAGGTGTTCTCTCTCCAACTTCTTCCTCTCACCGCACCCTTAGAATCCAGAAAGAGAATTGTAGACTGCTGTCGCGCATTACTTGTCGATTTAGCACGAACGTCAAACATCCTTTCATTTTCTATATCGTGAGTGAGTTCACGGCACCTCCCTTTCGCTTGTGCTCTTGCAGCCGCCGCAGTAGGATGGCACACGTTGGTGTCTCTGGTTTTTCTTTCCCCCACACAGACCTGTCTCTGGAGAAGATACATACAGCCGTGCACACAGACACACTCCCTCTCTCTCCACATTTCTTTCTGTTCGCTTCTTACCTTGAACGCACCGACATGCCACGTCCGCCAGTGTCCCTCTCTCCCTTTTCTCTCTCTTTCTCTCTCTTTTACTTGTTCTCGCCGCGACAGCTTCGTGTATCTCAGCGTGTTTCATTCGGAATTCCTCTTTCTCTGTGTGTGTGTACGTTGTGCTCATTTCCCCCCTTCCTTCTCTCTTCTCTCTTCCTCTCTTCCTCTCTTCCTCTCTTCCCCCCTGTACTTTGATACTTCTCCTCTCTTTTCCTCCCATCCGTCCCTCTCACGAGCATACACGCGCACCGGCATCGCCACCTCTAGTGGAAGAAGTATGTGTGTATGTCTCCGTTTTCGATATCACTGTGCTTTTTTTTTTTTGTTGTTGTTGTTGTTGTTGTGCTGATGAGGGTTGATCGTTTGATGGTGATGAATGTGTTCCGTCTTTACTTTTTCTTTCTCTTGTGGTATTCGTCTCGAGTCTGTTTCTGTTGTCGGTGCTTGGACTCGCGTTGGCGCAATGCCCTCCTCACGATATGTGCCTCCCCACCACCACCACGACCCCGCTCACGTGTCATGTTATTGCTTGCTGTGTGTAGAGTGGGGGCAGAGGGGGGAAGGAAGGGACAGTCGGCCGTGGTTCTTTTTTTTCGCTTGTTGATTGCTGTGTTAGATGATCAGGCTGCCAGCCTGCGTGTGTGTTGGCATGCGAGTGTGACTCGATGTGTGAGTTCCTCCCCCAAACGAACTCCACAGTCGTGCCAGACGACGAGTCGCTGTTGCTCTGGTGTGTTGCGTGATAGTCCGTGATACACCGGTCTTGCGGTCGCTTCTTCTCTGTCTAGGTTTTTCTTTGCTTTTGTTTCCCCCCTTTTTTTCGATCTCTACTGTCTGCTCTCCGTTGCTGTGGTCGCTCTGCCCGCGTGATGCGCCGTCGCGTCGGTTTGCGGCAATGTTGCTTCTCTACGGAGAGTGTCCGCCAAGCTTCCCACCAGGGAACAACAACAACAAAAAAAAGACAGGGGTAGGTGTATGTCCGCATGAAACTGCGTGTTCAGGAGTTTTGTTAAACGACTGCGCTTCGAAGCACTCGCAAAGCCAGCACAGGAGAAAGCGTAGTGCGTACACGTTTGTGTGTTTGTATGAAGAGGGCGAGGGCACTGCGGCGCCGCACCACGCAAGAAGCGCCACACTGGAGTGAGAAAAGAAAAAAGACCATCGAAGGAGGCCCTCTCGCACAGTCTGACTGCATTCTTGTTCTGAAAGTAACAAAGAGACACATGCGCACACCTCCTCTCCTCTCTTTCTCTCTCTCTCTTACATGATCCAGAGAAGGTGCAACGACTCCGTTTGTTTTCGCGAGGACTGCGTTTGTCGGGCGAATGCCACACTGCGATCGATCTCCCCATTGTGGGCTCTGGCTCTGTCGGTGTGTGTGTGTGTGTCTGTGTGTGCGTGTGTGTGTTTGTGTGTTTGTGTGTGTGTGTTTGTGTGTGTGTGTGTCTGTGTGTCTGTGTTTCTGTGTGTATTGGTGGTATCACCGAGATCTCCTTGTTCCCACCGAAAGCGCTTCATTCTACTCCTTTCTCTCTCTCTCTGTCTGTCTGAGCTACTTCCTCTCCATCCTCTTTCTTCTCCTCTCTCTCTACCAACATACACACACAGAGACATATGCAAACACCGACAGCAGTGCTGGTCTCCTCTCTACATGTGTCCCTATCGCTGTGTGGGTTGAGGAGTGGCGGCGGCTGACGCACGTGTCTGCGTATGTGGTTCCCGTGTCTCCTCCCCCTGTTTATCGAGACACCCTTTCCCTCCGTAGGTGTGTGTGTGTGTGTGTGTGTGTGGTGCTTTCAGGTGACACCAAACGTGGTCGAAGTGTCGTGGGCTCCTCCCCTCCTCCAAAGGGTGAGTGAGGGAGGGGTGAGGGAGGGGCGAAGTGCAGGACGAAACTCTCACCAGAGCGGTGTGGTTCCCGCCTGTCGCCTCTGTGTCCCGTCATCTCGATCTCCCCCCCCCCCCATTCTCACTGCTGCGCTCCGCGTCATACACAGTGTGTGTGTCTCACTTTTCTTCTTTTCCCTCTCTCTTTGTCTCTCCCTTTTCAGCAGCGATGGCGGCGGCGGTTTGTTGCTTCGTGTTCAACAAGGACTGTTGTGTCCGTCTTGTGAGTCTGTACATGTGTGTGTGTGCGTGTGTGTGAGTCTCTGTGTATGTGTCGCAGTGGCGCTGTCTGGCCTCTGTTTCCTTTCTACTCTTTTTTTGTGTTTTCCCCTTTTCTCTTCTCTATCGAAGAATTTCCGTGCCTGTCGGTATCTGACGCAACGACATCGCAAAGAAACCAAAGTGAAAAAGAGGAAAGATCAACAACAGCAGCAGCCGGAGGGTATTGCAGCTCTACCTCTTCCTCCTTCACCCTGTTGTGGACGCACATCATCCGCACACACACACACACACACACTCCTCCGCGTGCAGTAAAACTCTCGGTGTGGTGAGCTTCCTCACTCAGTTGACTGATCTCGGTATGTATGTGTGTGTGTGTGTGTGTTTGACTGCGCAGCACTGCCATGCCCTCTATGTGTGTAGGCGGGGAGAACAAGGCTCTGAGGAAGAGTGCGATGGACAATGTCAACTCATTCTTTGTGTGTGTGTTCGGCCGCACTCACTGACGCTCTCGTCTCTCCCTGTTTTTTTTTTTCTTTTTTCTTGACTACCTCAGGACTGCTGCATCTACTTGCCACAGAACACTCACACATACACACAGACACGCGCGCGGTAGGTCGGTAAGAATGAAGGCAGCGGCGAAGAAGCGAGTGCGATGTGTCGACGCAGCTGAGGTGACACCGCGACCGCAGATCGCCAAGAAGAAGGAGCAGCGCGCACCGAGCAAGGCGTCTGTGGTGCTGAAGCCAAGCACAAAGAAGTCTGATGTCGGGACAGAGTCAACTGTCACTTCCGCATCCACCGAGCGACTGCCCTGCAAGAACGCGCTGCTTGTCGTGAGTACCTACCACGCCGTCATGGCGGGCCTGGTGTACAAGAAGGACAAGTTCTACATGAAGTTCTCTGTGAAGCGGCACGTCGGCCGCGTGAACGGTGCGGCCGTGACGGAGCGTTACATCGCCAGCGCCGGCGTCGATGAGCGTGTCTTCCTCTTCACAAACAAGGCGGAGGAGCGGCTTACCGCGGCAGCGCGCAAGAAGATGCGCGACGCCGGCGAACCGCTGGCGGTGCGATTGGCGGACTTGGGCAGCATCACACCGCCAACGGAGGTGACCGCGCTCGTCTTCACTGACGGCTCCCAGCACCTCCTGTGCGGCTGCGCGAGCGGGCAGCTGCTCATCTACCGCTGCCGCGACTGGTCCATCAGCGCGACGCTCGCCGTGCATGAAAAGGCGGTCATCGCACTCGCGGTGCACCCCGGCAGCCACGGCAGCCTCGCCGTGACAGTCGGCGACGACCGCGCCGTCGCGGTGCTGGACCTCGTGCGTGGGCGGCTGCTGACGAAGTGGAAGTACAACCCATCGCCCACGCCGCCGGCAGACTCGGCCCCGGAGAAACTCGAGGACGCCGAGGGGCCGCGCCGCTCCCTCGTAGCGCCGCACCGCGAGACACCGGTCGGCGTGCGCTTCTCTCCGGGCGGCACGCGCCTCGCCATCTTTGGCCGCTTCTCCTTTGTCGTGTATGACGCCGGCGTGATGCAGCCGATCTGCAGCTTCCGTTGCGCCAGCCCGCAGCCGCCGGAGGAGATGCACAGCTGCGTGTTCTTTTCCGAGACGCACTTGATCGTTGGCACCGAGGCAGGTGTGCTGAAGGTGTGTCACATCGATGGAACACCCGAAGCGCCGGTCCACCGTGCCGACGCACTCCTGACGGTGACAGCCACCTATCCGGAGGCGTTGCAGGCCGAGGCGACGGCGCTGCTGGCCACACTGGTGAGGGCAGATGTCGAGACGCGCCAGAAGAACCCGCTGCGTCATGTCAACCGAATCAAGGCCCTGCAGGTACACGGCAGCACCGTCTTCTCCGTGGACTCGAGTGGGATCGTGCTTGCATGGGGCGTAGACAGCGAGGCCGCCGCCACACCTCAGCCACGGCTGCATCTCCAGTACATGGCGAGTGCCAACTGTCAAGGTCGCGTCACCGACATGGAACTCTACCCCCTCTAAACAGCGGAGAGCAAGAGAGCAAGAGAGCGAGAGAGCGAGAGAGGCGAGAGGGGCGAGAGGGCGGTGCTGTGACCATCGGCGGTGGCGGGGGGCGGGAGACACAGAGAGAAGTAAGGATGGCACCCGCACACACACACAGAGGTACAGGATGCGGTGGTGAACTGGAGCAGAGCGCAGACTCGCGCTGCTGCACCTCACGCCGCATCGTTTCAAAGCGCTCTGTCGCAGATGCAGTGGCGTGGAAGTGTCGGAGCGCCATCCTCCGTCCGCACTCCCACGCTCTCTCTCTCTCTCTCTCTTGCTTTCTTCTTTTGTTGTTTTTGTTGTCACGTTCTAACGACTACGGTTAATCAACACACACGCAAATATCCTGACATTGATGCTGTGAGTGTGTGAGTGGACGTGGGGAGACACACAACACAAAAAAAAATGGAGAGACGGCAGCGGGGGGAGGAAGGAGTGGGAGAAGGAGGAAAACGAGAAGAGTGTGGTGCAGAGGTCACGATGCGTCTGCTCACAGTGGCACCGCATCGGCATTGCTCTTACGACGCTATCGTGGCCACTCTCTCGGCCCCCTCCTCTTCACCTTCCCCCCATCTCCGCTCCTGAACTCTGCTCTCTACATCGAGCTCCTTCGGCGAAGGGGCGGAACCGAAAGGTGGAAGGCTCGCTGCAGTAAATGGTACCACAGCACCCTTGTTGTTTGCACGATGGAGGGGAATAGGATGACTTTCATCACAACTCTCTTTTTTTTTTGTCTCTCCCTCTCTACTCTCCTGTGCGTCTCTCTCTGTCTCTCTCTTGGACATACACACACACACACACACACACGCTCGCAGCTTGTCCTAGTTGCTCTTGTGGCTCTGAGATTTGGTTGCCTCTCCTCTCCTCCTTTTCTCTGTTTGTTTCGTTGCTGCTTCTGAACAGCGTCGCACACGATTTTTTGTTGCCTCGACATTGGCACTTGTGTTGCGTATTGTGTCGCTCCCTCAGCGTCAGTGCAGTCGTGGTTTGTGTTTTTTTCTCCTGTATCCCATTCGTGTACCCATCGGTGTGTGCGAGGCAGACGTGGGCCACACGCACATCATCAACAACAAAAAAAAAAAAGTAAAAGAAAAACTCCCTCCGCGATGCTACGCGGCGGTCAAGGGCGGCCAGAGACGATCGCGTCCGCCGCTGGTGGCGACGATGGCGGTGACCTGCGGCGTGACAACAGTCTCCTCCCGGGCGAGGTACGCACGCCGACGATGGTGGTGACGCTCTCGGATGCGTGGGGGGAAGGCAGCGCCGACTGGGCCGCGCCGGGCAGCTCCGTGTGGGAGGAGGAGGCGCCGAGCCGGCACTCCACGCACACACCTCTGAACGGCTACGACCAGAGCGACGTGTGGGCGTCCGCCACTGGCACCCCCCTGATGGGAGACGACCTCATCGCGCAGGCAAGCTTCGGCCGTGCGGAGGCGGACTTGGAAGAACCGGTGCCGGACGCCGCGGAGCTGGTCGCCGTGACGTTGAATGCGTTGGTGCCAGAGCAGCACCGTGATGTGAACGCTCAGGCACTGCAAATGGGACCGGCGGTGCATCAGCTGGAGCGGCCGCAGTACACCGCCGGTGGCGCGCACACATACCAGAGCCGCTACGGCGCCGTGCAGGTGACGCCGGTGGCCACAGTCGCCGAGCTGGCGCACCTGTACTCGCAGCCGCATCAGCAGCCGCCTCCTCAGCAGCCGAGCTACTTCACGGTGCAGGAGGGGCCCTCGACGGCGGCCGCCATGTTTGCGGCGCGCTCGCCATCGGCGCCCAGTGCCGGCTCCCGTGCGAGCCACCCCGGCGGCCAGGGCGGCCTCCCCGGGCAGTGGAACCCGTCCTACGTGCCGAGGCTCGAGGACGCGGCGGTGTCGCAGAGCATCATCGCCTCCGCTGGTCTCCCGCTGTCCATGAACTCCCTCGTGGACTACATTCACGGCGGCCAGCCGCGGGCACAGGCGTACACGACCGCGTTGGGCACGACGCGCAATGCCGCTCGCAACTACCCGAACCTGAACGAGCCTCCGGCGGAGGAGGAGACGGCGTACGGCGGCCGCGGTGGCCACGCGCAGCGGGGCGGGTACGGCCAAGCTTCGCAAGGGCCCCGCTGGGGGTCGCCGGCGGAGGGCGGCTTCGCCGTTCGCGGCCGCGACACGATCGGCAGCGCGCCGCCACAGACCGCGACATCACCCACGCCTCCGTCGAGCTACGGCGGCGGCGGCGGCTTCGTCGTCTCTGCTGGTGGCGGTGCTGCCGCCGCAGCACTGCGGACGCCGGGCGGTCATGGCGGACACGGCAACGGCGGCGCCGGCCGGCACAAGAGCGAGAGCGAGTTTCTGAGCGACCTGCTGCACTTCCACGCGAACTTCTTCCCCCCACCGCCGCCGCCGCGCGTGCCCAAGGACGAGCGCCGCACTCGCGCAGAGCTGTGGTACCACTACGCCAGCAAGTGGGACATCACGCACCGCCTGCCTCCGCCGCCGCGGACGCCGCTGCCGGAGATGGAGCTGGAGTACCGCATGCGCCTGCAGCAGATGACACGTGTGCCGTACCACGGAGACGGCTGGCTGCACATGGGCGAGCGCTGGTTCGACGTCACGCAGGCGCTCTTTGACTTTCCAGAGGAGAACATAGGGGATGAAGTGGACTTCAACGTGGTCCTCCAGCAGGCTGTCCTGGGCTAACGAGCCTCCGTGATCGAGTACGAACGTGAACGTGTGTGGGTGTGACGGTGTGTGTTTCGCTAATGAGAGCGAGGTAGAGGGGAAGGAGGCGCAGACGCTATCTGCGGACACTCACAACACGGCGGATGCTGCTGCTTACTTTTCCGGTGGCGGGCTACTCTGTGCGCTGCCTGAACGTGGAGGAGATGCGTGAGTGCTGAAGGTGTTCTGGCTTGTCGTCGCCATTGTGCTCTGTGCTGAGACTGTGTGCTCCATGTCCTGCTGCATGTCAATGTTCGTGTGTGTCTCTCTCTCTTTATCTCCCCCCACTTTTCCTTTCCTTCCTGTCTCGGTCTTTCTTTGTTTTTTTTTTTCCACTTCTTCGACTCATCTACGTTCGGGCGGTTTATGTGTATGTGTGTGTCTGTGTTTTTTTTTTTCTTTGTTGCGCGGTGTGGTGGTTTGTATGTGTCATCCTTCTCGCATCTATGCGTGTGCTGCGTCTCCACGCCCCTGTCGCCGTCCTGGAGTGAGTCATCTGGGCTCATCAGACACTTGCGCAACACACCACACAGAAAGGGGCGACGCTCCCTTTTCGATGTACGGCATCCCGCCGACGGCTCTCATCTCTCCTTTGCGTCTTCATCTCTCTGTCGCGTCTGTGCTGCAACGTCTGGAGTGTCTGGATCACGGTTCAGTCTTCGTGTCGCCCCCCTTTTTGTTTTATCTGGCGTTTCCCGTACTCGAATGACGGGGGGAGGTTGTCGCCGTGGGCCGCAGTTCTCTGTCTGTATGTGTGTCTGTCTGTATGTCTGGATGTGTCTTTGTGACTGCCAGTGTCAGGGTCCGAGAGTGCAACTCGGCGTATGTGTGAGCTTACCCACCCTCCATCCACCCCTCTCAGCGTCTCCTCTAACTATCTCTATCTCCCTATCTCTCCCTTGGTCGCTTCGATTGCTCATCACCTCAACCTTCTTTTCTCCTTCTCCACTGCGTGTTTGTGTGCTCAGAAAGAAAAAAAAAAAACATGAACACTCGATGCACCGCAACACACGAGGAGAGAGTGAGAGAAAGAGAATGAAGGACTAGTGTCCTCAAAAGAACAGAAACACACAGACGCACAGACACAGAGAGAGAGAGAGAAAGATAAACATGTCAATGATGCTGGAACGATATCAAGACTCTCTCAACAGATGACGTCGGAAGGGAGAATGTGTTTGCTGCGGCACTTGACAATGTGCGTGAGGAGCGGAACACACACACACACGAACACACACAGAAAAAAAAAAAAAGGGTACAGAACAAGATGGAGAGGCGAGGAGGAGAGAGTCACATGGTAGATGTGCCCACGACACGCACTCTCGATTCCTGATCACTTCGTCCTCCCCTTCCCTCCACCCCCGCTCTACCCCACACACGCACACACTCTCTCATCTCCTGTGCACATATGTGTAAGTGCGATGGTTGGAGGAAGGGGTGACAACTTCTGCTTCCACTGTGATGCTGACCTCTTCACTTCCTGTTGTCTCTCTTTCTCTCCTTCTCCACCTTTTTTTTCCGTTTCTCTTTCATCGTCCCTTTATGAAGTAGAACGCCGGGCCACCGCATTCAGGCACACGGGTGCACATTGAGACGCCAGCAACCTTCCCGACATTCAAGTGCGCCGCTGGCGGTGAACTGTACGTGTTGTGTATCGCGATGGAGAACCTTGCCGCTGCGATTAAGTCCGTCGACGCTGTGGAGGCGCTGGACGTCGCACCGATCCTCCAGCAGCTCTCCGATGTGGAGCAGGTCCGAGAGGCGGTGGAGGTGTTGCTTGATGCGTACAACAGCTACAGCGGTGCTGCTCGAGAGCTCCACCAGAAGCAGTGCGTCATGCGCACGCTGGCAGAGGTGCTTTACCACGTCCACACACGCCACACATGCACTGCGGACGCCGCCGCCGCACCCGCCACCGGTACCTTCTGGAGAAGCGTCTCTGGCAGTGCGGTGGGCGCAACCGCGCATCACAGCGACCCGGCATGGGCACTCACAGCAGATGACTGCCTTCTTCTCTCCATGTTCCTGAACGAGACGGCGACGACGACGGATGCCACAACGTTCGCCTACTGGAGCCGCGCCACGGAGGTGATCTTCCCGTGCGCGACCGCGATGGTGTTCCCCGCCGCGGAAGGGGCAGCAGACGGCGACGAGGAGGCGGAGACGACACGGGCCTCGCTGGAGTCGGAGCTACACTCTCTCCGTGAGATCGTGGCGAAGCGCTTCAGCACGTCGGTGGACAGCATGCGGCGCGTGACGTCCTACGAGCACGCGCGGCGGAGTCTGCAGCGCAGCGTCTGGGCCCTTCTCGGGTCCTTGGCGGACTGCCAGTGGTCCCCCTCCTCCGCTGCGGAACGTGTTGTCGAGGAGCTGGAGGCGGCAGTGCAGGGCATGCTGCTGCCCCTCAATCTGGCGCTCCAGGAGCAGCTCGCAGGGCTGCACGGGCGGAGCGGCGATGCGGCCGCCTACGGTGGAGTTGGTGGCGGCGGCATCACGGGCGGCGGTCGTGGCGGGCGAAGGGCATCTCCGCTGATGCTGGCCTCGCTCCTCCACGATGTAGAAGACGTGCTGTGGGCCATCTCGCACATCGCGGGGGCCGCAGCGGTGGAGGGAGGCGGAGCGGGTGCAGCGTCACAAGAGAAGCTCTGCGCGCGCCTCGCCGCCTCCATCGTCGAGGGGCTGCTGAAGTTCGCGCAGCAGTACGTCACGCTCCGTCAGCAGCTGCAGATGGAGTCGATGGAGGACGAGGACGGCGAGGCCGGCCGCCAGCGCCGCGGCGGCGCGAGGAACGCCAGGCGGGACGTCTTCCGCGTGTACCACGTGCAGCGCAGCATGCAGAGGGTGCTGAGTGTGGGGCTGCAGCTGCGGCGGTCCGCGGTCGGCGGTGTCGGGGGTGCGAGCAAGTCGGTGGAGGTCGCGCTCATCAGTGAGGTGGCCTTGAGCGGCTTGCAGGCGGCGGCGTCTGCCTTCGGTGGCGCTGTGGCGGTGGTGGACCCCGTGCAGGACGCCTTGGCGGCGGCGAGTGAGGGGAGCTCCACCGCAGAGACGGAGGTGGGGGCGTCTGCTGCTGCCGCGTGGGCCGACAGCGCCGGCGACGCGGGCAGGCTGCGCGAGTGCCGCCACGTTCTCGCTCCCCCGCACCACCTGCGGGCCGACGGCGACGGTGGTGGTGGCGGTGACGAGGCGGCCGGCGACTTCCTCCACGACGAGGACGGCGTGCTGCTGGGGCGGCGCGAGGCGTACCTGAAGTCGTCTCTCGGCCCCGTCACCGCCTCTGCCTTGGTGGACATGGTGATGCTGACGGTGTCGCACATGGATGTGATGAGCGAGGACGCTATCCAGGAGCTGCACCGCGCCGGCCTGGAGCAGATGCAGCTCGCCGCCGCCTACCTGGCGCAGAGGGAGGAGGTGGAGAAGCTGCGGCAGATGGAGCGACAGGGTGTGGAGGCGATCGCCGCCGGCAAGCTCATCGAGCACGTGAAGGACAGCGCGGCGCTGCAGGCGCGCGGGATGCAGACGCTGCGGAAGGTGTCGGCCCGCTCACGGCTGGAGCGCGCGGCCTTCTCGTCCGTGTTGGGGGCGTACGAGAACGTCCGCGGCGAGGCAGAGGCGCGTGTGCGGCTGACGCAGGCGCTCGTCTCTCGGTGTCTCGTGCAGCTACCGCCGTCCTTGGCGGACAGCGCCATGGATGAGCTCTTGCTCCTTCTTCGGAAGGAGCTGACGCGTGCACAGACGCAGAAGGAGGCCGCGGCGAGCAGCGCGGCGACGACCACGGCGTCCACAACAACACCACCCGCATCCGCGACGAGCCCGATCGCCGGTGTGGAGTCGCTGTTTCTCGCCAGCTCCTACTACCAGCTCACGCTGCAGGTGCTCTTCATGTACTATGCCACGCAGGCGCCAATGCACGAGCGCAGCGCCACGTGGAACGCAACACTGATCCTCGGCGGTGGTGGCGGTGGTGGTGGTGGTGGTGTTGGTGGTTTGGCGACGGCACTGGCTGCGACGGGTGAGGAGGACGGTGCGGCGCTGGACGACGGCGGCGGCGAGTTGATGGTGAGCAAGTCTGGGTTCTCCATCGAGGTGGACAGCCCCATCGCCTTCCTCTACGACGACGATGTGCACCGCGCCAGCCAGGACGTGGGACAGAAGCGCCCTCGAGAGGAAGTCGACGGCGCTGGCGAGGAGGACGCGGCGGCCGGCGCGCGCGGCACGGCGGCTGGTGAGCACGGAGACTTCAGTTTTCTGAACGACACGGTGGCGTCGCCGTCAACGTACAGCCACGTTTTGTGCCGTGTGCTGGAGCTCATCCGCGCGGCGCGGCTGAACTTGATCCTGCTGGACGTGCTGCTCCAGGCCCCGGTGCTCACGCGCTACGTGTGGCACCACCTGTACAAGCACTTCTGCCTCTCGGCAGACAAGGCGAGCTGTGTCATCGGGATGTGGCTGCTGCGCAACTTGGCGGTGCGGCGACCAGTGTACCGCACCTGCGCCGTGAACATCCTGCTGCAGCTCTGCCTCAGCACACACGACTACGCCCGGCGCTTCGCCATCAAGGAGGTGGACCAGCTGCTCTCCGCCTCCACCACGCAGGGGACGCCGGTGCTGGACGGCGCGGCGGAGGGGCATCTGCTACGGTACGCCAAGAAGCAGCTCTTCGCCATCCCCGCCTACCAGCGCACCGCCCCCACCGCTTCAAAGGTCAAGCGACCCCACGACGGCAGCGATGTCGCTGCGGGCGACGAGGCAGCAGCAGCGGCAGCGGGGACGGTGGGTGGTGAGGTGGATGAGGTGAGCGCCAAGGACCGCCTGCGCATGTCGGCCGTGCTGAACCGGCGGCTCGGACTGTTTCTGATGCTCTGCGCTCGGCAGCCCCGCGAGCTCTTCCCCGCACTGCTGGAGGTGTTCCAGCAGTGCGTCGAGCGCGGCAACACGCTCATGATGCAGCTGCTGCCGGAGAACACGGACGTGCGCCGCATGACGCAGCACCTCCTCAAGACGGACGCGTCCAACTTTGTCGCCGCCGTGATGCCGCTGCTGCGCAAACGATGCCGCGAGGCGCGGCCGCTCGTGCAGTCCATGCTGTGGGCGGTGCGGGAGCAGCTTGGCACCATGGCGCAGGACCTTGCCTCCGCCACCGCGTCTGGCTCCGCCGCCGGCGGCATGGATGCGGCGAGCCATGCATCCGCGAGCGCGGCGCTCGAGGCGCTGAGGAACGTGAGCAGTGCTGTGCTGGGCCACGCCAAGGCGATGTACGAGCTGAGCGGTATTCCGCTGGGCGAGGCGGCGCAGGCGGTGTCGCTGCCGGACATTCGCTACCTCGCGCCGTTCCTCAGCTTCCTCCCGGCGACGGAGCTGAGGCAGACCTATCTCGCCACCTTTCTCCTCTTTGTGCAAGTGCAGCTGCAGTTCCAGCGGCACTACCAGAACGGCCTCCAGCGGCTCACGGCGAAGGAGCGGACGTACGTGCTGGAGGCGACGGAGCTGCGCGCCTTCCAGGTGCAGGTGCTGCGAGAGATCTTTGTCAAGTGCCCGGTGCCCTTCCAAGACGGCGTAGCGCGAGGCCTCACACGCGTTGACTTCTTTGTCTGCCTCCACCGCGCGCCGCAGGAGAGCCAGTCCAAGCGTGCGGCGTCGATGCTCGTGAACCCGCTGCACGGGGGCCACGGCATGGACACCGGCGCCGTCGGCGGCATCCTCGACGGCATGCATGACGGCGGGCAGGCAGCCGCAGCCGCTGCTGCTGCCGAGGCGGCGGCGGCGAAGGAGCGGGCGGCGGAGCTGCCCCCCATCAGCGTGGGCACGACGAAGGAGGTGGTGAACCTGTGCTTTGAGCTGACGCGGAGCTTCGACAACACGACGGTGGAGAAGCTCTACGGCCCGCCAGAGGTGCAGCGGGCACTGCAGCAGCTGATGCACCCACCGCCGATCCCATCGCAGCTCATGGCGACGGTCCTGCAGGCGGCGACGCTGTTCCTGCGCAGCCGCTACATGGAGTTCATCAAGTTTGTTGTGCAGACAATTCTGACGCCGCTGGAGCGCGCCTCGGTGTGGGACACGGACCCGCAGCTGTGGAAGGGTGTGCTTCTCTTCGCCGAGCGCTACTACCGCGAGTGCAGCACCTTTGTGGTGAACTTGCCGGATCAGGTGCTGACGCAGGCGCTTCGCGAACACCCGCAGCTGTGCGAGTCCTTCAAGGAAGACCACGGCAACAACGCCTCCTTCATGCACATCCTGGGCAACCTCTAGACCTGCGAACGAACAGACAGTATGTGTGTGTGTGTGTGTGTGGGTGGGTGGGTGTCTGTGCTCTGAGTATACTCAGTGTTGTGTGGTCCTATCACTGTGATAGGTTTGAAACCTCCCAGCGCTGGTGGCAACAGACACACACACACAGAGTGACACTTGTGAATGTGAATGTGACTGTGCTTGTGAGTGTAGAAGGGAGTAATGAGTTGAAGGACGGCACACACACGCAGTTCAGTGGTCTGAGAAGGAGCACCACTATCGTGGTGGAGAGAGCCCCTGCATGATTCATGGTGCACCGGAGACGAGGAGTGTTGACTCTGTCCACTTCTTTTTCTGTTTTCTCCCTCTTCGGTTGTGGCAGGAACACATGCGCACCGCAGCTGGTGCTGCCGCTCCTTCCTCTACACTCTCGCAAGCTCCTTGACTTTGTGTGCAGCTTGCACGTCGGTCGCTTGAGACGTGACTGGAGCTCATATCGTCCCCACACATCCATCCACGTCCCACGACACATCTCTCTCCCTCTCTCTCTCTCCATCTCTGTCTTTGTCTTTGGTATGCACGATGTCAGCATTGTTCGAATTGCGCAGTCACTTCCTTCCTCTTGGAGACCTTCCCCCCCCCACACACACACACCTCCTCTTTTGTTGTTTTCATACTTCCGCTAGCCCGCACCCCCCCCCTCCTGAGTTCGCATCTGTGCTTGCGACAAGTCACACATTTCGATCACCATGCCGCTTGAGAACGAGTTCCTGCCCTTCTTGAACAGCTGGCCGCTGCTCTTCTGTGTCGTGAGCGTGCTCGTCGCCTACAGCGTCTACGAGTACATCATGCCTCACGTGCGGGAGAGACGCGCTGCAGCGGTGGAGACTCCGGCAAAGGAGTAAGTTGCATCTTTGATGAAAGGCGTCCCGGCAGCACGTCGCCTTCGATAATGGCGCTGTATGCGCAGGAGGCGGTACGGTAGTCAACCACACTTTCTACCTTCCACCCTCTCTCTATGTGTGTGTCTGTCCATGGATGCTCTGGGAGGTCCGTCTGTCGTCACCACACACACACACACACACACACACACACACACGCCGACAGATGCACACGCGCGAGAGTGACGACACCATCAAAAAAAGCTGTGCCTCTCTTTCACCGCTCTGCGAGACGTGCTGCAAACGCACCTCGATGCCTCTTCCTGTCCGACTCTGCGACCGTGTCCGGATGGAAGGCTCGCTATGTGATGCGGCAGCAAGGGAGACTCGTTGCCTTCATCTGGCGCACTACTCCGAGAACGCTCCGCTGCGATGCAATAGCTCCTTGGTCCTTGCAGCGCACCCATCACACACACACACACTCTCTCTTTCAGTGATCATACTATTGCTGTCTGCACAACCCGTTGCAGCTCACTTGCACACACACACACAAAAAAAAGACACGCACTTTATCCTACACACTTCACACAGAGTTGCAACCATCGCAGAGCTGCACATCTCCTGCACTCCTCGACGCGGTGCTCGTTGTGCTGAGAGAGAAAAAAAAAACAAGAGAGAATGTGTGCCTTCATCTAACTGTCACTGCACTCGCACGTCGCTCTCCAAAACTCCTTGTGCCCTTCGGAATGCTGGCGAGGTAGACAGACAGAGAAGCGACAGTGGCCCTCCGGAGCGATGTGCTGCTTCGCGTGTGTGCATGTGCGCGTGTCTGTGTGTGTCTCCTCGCACGTCGCCAGTCTCTCCACGGAAGCAGATCCATAGCACTTTGCCATGAACCACACTACACCGCTCTTGGTCGCTCACCCCCCTCCACCCTCTCTATCGCTGCCCTTCTCTCCCACCTCTGCGACAACAGAGTGTGAATCTGCTCGATCGCTTTTTTTTTTTTAGAAAAGAAACTATCAAAAAAAAAAAAAACTGTGTTCCTGTGAGCTTGTGTACCCTCTGCTCGCGTTCACGTCCTTTCACTCCTCGTCTTGTGGCGTGGAGAGAAGGACAGAGGACGGGGGGAGCCGCTGGATGGTGATGGATGTCCAGGGAGATGGCGGCGGCTTCGAGCCACCGAGCACGGGAGTCGTCGTGTTCATCGTGTTCGTACTGATCTTCGGCAGCGTGGTGCTCGGCGCCAGCCTACTTCGCCGTCTCCGGCGCTCCCGATCGACTCAGCGTCTGACGGCGGCGCTCACCAGGCGACTGGGGCTCTCGACCGCCTCGCCAGCCACGCGCTACCCAGAGGCTCGCCCGTCGCGCCACATGAAGCGGTTTGCCGGCGTGTCAGTCGTGGACGCGAACGCCGTTGTGGACGAGGTGCACTACGCACGACTGCGTGAGTTCCCAGAGACACTTGTGGAGGTGTCTGAGTGCGCCACGGACGCCGCAAGCGCCGACTTCTCGCAGCTCGAGGTCGTCACGACGGCGACGTCAGCGCACTCGCACGGGGCGGCGCCTGTACCCGGTGGAGAGCTCGTCTCGCCTCCTCGAAGCGACGACGGCCGAACTCCTGACATGCAGCAACTCAACTCAGGCGCTCTCACAGCCTTCACACACGCTGGAGGCGCAGCGGGGAGGGTATCGCACGGGTCCGTGAGCAACGGCGAACCGCAGTTGCAGGGCAGTGCTGCAGCAGCAGCAGTGTGGCTGCGCTCCTCGGACTCTGTGTCGTCACCATTCAACCACTCCCCGTTGCAGGATACCGTCCCTGTACTCCCTGCGCCACGCAGAGCAGCTGACGGGCTCGGGCGGCGTATCATCAGCAACATCAGTGTGGAAGACTTGGCAGCCCACTGCGCAGCGCAGCAATCGTACGGGGAGGCGAGAGTAGTGCTGGAGGAGAGCACCGGTGTCCCAGGTGGTGCGGCATCCGGCCTCTGCTGCGACACGCTGTGCCGTACACGCGAGACCGATGAGACGGCGGCAGAGTCACCCATGTCGCCCTTCACATTCATCATGCGGAGGAAGGTGCAGATGGCACGAGGCACCCGAAGTGTGCGGATCGTGGAGCCAGAGTCCGACGTGCAGTCGAGCAGCACCGACGACGCACCGACCTCGAGTGTCAGCCCGTTCACGCGAGCATCACCTCCCACTGCAGCGGCGCGAATGGACCAAGACGGCAGCGAAGGTCTCATTGCAGCGACGAGGCGATGCCAGCCGCGCACTGTGCGGCGCGAGCATCACCGCCACCACATCGACAGAGGCGGCTTCATCCTCTGCCACGACTTTGTGCCGGACCTCGCGAGTCGCCGTGCTCGACGACGCCAGGCTGGCGTGGCGAGAACGCGGTTCGTCTTCCAGCTGAAGGCGGACGAAGACTACTACGGCCGCGCCACCTACGAGACTCCCCCAACAGAGTCGTCCCACCACCAGAGATGATGGACAGCCTCCTATTTGTTTTTTCCCTTTCTTTCATGTTCTGTGTTGTTCCACCATTCACACACAGTGGCCCATCTATGTTCCCCCTTTTTCTCCTGGCCTTCGCAACCACGTCTGATGTGGGAGGTGCCGTCTCTATCTTTGGTGGGCTCTCTCTCTCTCCTTGGCCCTCAAACCGCCTCACCGCCACTCCACTCCTTTCCTCACAAACACACACGATGACTGACGTGTGCGATGCACATGTCTGCAACCGGAAAGGCGGTGCACTTCTCCTGTTCCGCTTTTTTGTTTTTGACTCTGTGATGGATATGACAGCTTTTCTCTCTCTTTTCACGGTGCCTCTCGCTGTGATGCCTTGCCTCTTCGAGATCATCATTTGGTGAGCCGTCATCTCCCGGACACTGCCACTATCAGTGCCCCCTCTCTCCTCTTTTCTCTCTCTTCTTTCTTGTCTCTCTCTCTGTCTCTTCATCTCTGTGTTTCGTGTGTCTGGGTCAGTCTTTTGTTTTGACAAGCGAAACTCAGTGCTGGAGAGCGGTGTCAGCTCACCCTCAGCTCACGGATATGGAGTGGGGTGGAGAAAGGGGGAAACGGGAGAGCTGTATTTGTTGATGCTACTTCTCTTGTTGTTGTTTCTCTCTATGATCTCGCTCAACTTCAAAAATGCTGTTCTTCTTCTCCTGAGTGTGTGTATTTGTTTCTGCGTCCTCTGAAACATCCTGTCCGCGTTGTGTGACCTCCAGTATCTGCAGTCGTTTCTCTGAACAGCTACATGGGCGGAAAGGGAAGAGGAAAAAAAAAAGAACAGAACAGCATTACAGAAACAAAACGCTGTCTGCACGCGTGTACCGCGTTGTGAGACTCCGCTCTGATCGACTGTTTGTGAAGCAACCTGCACTCAGCCGCACACGGTTAGGAGTCGGTGCTGTGCTGGCGTGGCGTCCTCACGTGGGAGTAACAGAGTCACAATGTCTACCAGACAAAGTGATGGTCAGCTGCTCTCCACTCGCACATCCACACACCCGCACACGGGGAGCGGGCCCCCTGTTTGGTCTCTTTCCTCCAGAGTAGCAGAACCATGGTCACATCTGCACCGTTGAACCCTACTCCCGCACATGGTGCTGTTTTTTTTTTTTCTTCTTTTTCCACGCTCCTGTTCACCTCTTTCTCTCTCTCTCTCTCTCTGATTCCTCCTGTCATCTCCTTTCGTGTAGTGCACACACACGCACATATAGCTACAGTGACACAGACGAGTTTCCAACAGCCACCACATCGGTGCAGGAAAGGGCGTGAGCAGAGAGTGTGTCTGTCTCTCTCTCTTTCTCTCTCTCTTTGTTGTTGCCGTAGCCTGCACACACACACACACACCGTTCTTGTTACCCTCTGCTCCACTTCCGCAGTGTCTCTTGCCTCGAGGTGGACATAGAATAAGAGGAGGGCGAGGAGGAAGAGGACCGGGGAATGGCGTACACGTTGTCTGTCGGCTCCATCGTGGGCATGGCATTGTGCCTCCTCGCCGTCCTCCTTCTCTTCTGCCTCGCCGTCTTCGTCAAGCACGTGTGTGATCGCCGTCGGCTCATTCGTCGTGCAGTGCGCGAGGCCTCACGCGCCACGCAGCGCAACATCACACCCGCGGCCACCCAGACAGCCACAGCGGCGGGTCGGCGACGCTCGCGCTACCCGGAGGCGCTGCCGTGCGACGACTACGATGTGCTCTTTGGCGTAGAGGAGCCCGCGCGGGGGAACGTTGTGTTTCGCAGCCGAGCGGACATGGCCCCCATGCGTGACCTCCTCGTCCGCGTCGAGGACGCAGGCGACGGCCGCTCCAGCGCCGACTTCACGACAACCGAGATGGTGTCACTGGAGGCGAGCTTTGCGCACAGCCAGCACACCGGTAGAGCGCCGGCCAGCAAGGAGGGGGTGCAGCCACGCGCGGTTACGGCGATGGCGTATGGGATGGGGTCCTTCGACAACGAACACAATGTCGCCATGAGCCTCGTCAGTGTCCTTCCCACTCCTGCATCGAGCATGCCGAACCTGCTTGGCATGCGGCAGCGCAGCAGCGACGGCCGTGGTCTGTCATCGTCCTACGGCGGGCACGGGCTGGGCTCACAGCCCTTCTCCTTCGGTGCTGCACCTGCGCTGGCGAGAGTGGAGGGTCAGCAGAGCACCGCCCTAACGTCGGCGATGGCGGGGGCACCGCGTGAAAGAGACACCGCTCGCGGTGGCGTGCGGCTGCTGGTGCCGCTGCAGGAGCGCAGAGCCGAGACGTGCGCTGCGGCCTCCGGGCACGGTGATGCGCCACTGGATTCAGACGGGAAGACACCGTCCGCCTCCTTTGGCGGGGGAGACAGCGCGGCGACCGTGCTCGGTGGGGGCCACCGCTGTCTTGACATGGAGACGCAGACGGACGGCAGCAGCACCGCCCCGTCACCTACGCCACCTCTTCCGCCAAGCACACAGGCCCCGCGGCCATCGTGGCAGGCAGTGATTCAGTCGGGTCTGGGTCCTTCCGTGGAGACGACTCCAACGCCGTTGGCGGGCCTCCACGACAGGGCAGACGGCGTGCATCGCCTCCACCACATCGACGCAGCTCGACTGCCACTGCGTCCTGGCGGCCCAGACGTGTCGCACACTGCACCGCAGCCGCTTTTGCTACCGCTTGCAGGTGAGGCGGGGCCTGTGACTCACCAGTACAGCAATCCTCTCTCAGTTGTTGCGCTTCCACCCGTTAAACGGCGCAAAGTTCGTGTGCACCGTCAACATCGCGTGCGCAACATCGACAAGGGCGGATACGTGATTCTCGAGGAGTCGGAAAGCAGCGAAGAGGAGCCCCAGCAGGCTGCGCAGGACACCGTGGTGGTTCACGACGACGACGGTGCGGCGGGCCCCGAGGGGGAGCGCAGTGGTGGACAACCACAACCTGCAGGCGACCCAGCGCTGCCTCACCTGCACGAGCCCGGCGATCCTTCGACAGCCGGTGCCGTAGACTCTCCTGCCGCTGCTCCATTGCAGGTCGAGCCGGTGACGGAGAGGAAGCGGCGGTACTTCTTCGAAAAAGTCTCGTCACTCGACGTCTACGGTCGCGGCGCGTACGTGACGCTCAGCAGCGATGTGGCGCCTCTCGCTGAACATCGGCGAGGGCAAACTTCTGACGATGGCGAGCACAGCAGCAACGGGTGGCGAGACGTCACCGCCGCTGGTGGAGCGCTGCTGGCTGGGACACGAGCTTACTCTCGCCCGTCCCCGTTTGGATGGCCTGAGAGCCAACAGCCCGTGTGACGGCGAGTACTCTTGGACACAGACAGACACACACACACGGACACCGCTGGACAGGCAGAGAGTGAGAGCCGAGAAGCCCACAATGGAGTGACATAGAGTGCTGTGAGAAGGACGACTGCTGTAGAGAGTTCAACTCCGTCTACCTGTGTCTATATGAATATGTGTTGTTTTTTTGTCGTCGTTGTTTTTGTTCTTCTGTGTGTGTGTGCGTTTAACTGTGCAACGATTTCCGAGTCGTTTTGGGGGTGAACTTCCTTCCCTTGCTCGCACTGCGTCTCCTCCATGGCCAATGCTGTTGGGAGAGCACGCACACACACAAACAAAAAAAAAAGAGAAGAAAAATAAGAGGACAAAGTAGTGGGAAGGTCTCCGGAGTTTGGCCTCCTCCTCGCCCCGCTCGCATTGTCCGCTCCTCTTCACCACTACGACCACCACCGAGCTCCCTACTGGTTTTCTTGTGTACATGAGAGAGGTGGAGAAGCGAGAACAGAGTTCTAGAGGAGTGTATGAGACGAGGTGCACTTTGTGACAGCTGCGAAGTGCCGCTGCCGTTCATCGTTGCGGGCTGCTGTTTTCCAGACGTGTTCATGCCACCTCGCCGACTTCTTCACTTCTATCGCTCTTGTCTCTCTCTCTCTCACTCACGCACACTCATCCTCTTCCCATCACGCCTCCATCTCGGCCGTCGAACTACCACACACTCACACACACACACACACACACACACACACACACACACAACTCCGCACACGAAAAGGGTACGCCAGGAGAGAGTCGCGGAGCAACGGCGAATATACGCAACTCTCACAAGTATTGCCTCCTCATCTCCCCCTCCTTCTCCTCCCCTTCTTCCCACCTGGAGACACTGACTCTGTACGACTGCACAAGCAGTGGGGCATTCCTTCTAAGTATCTTGATTGCTTGCGTGTCTTTGTTTTGCGCGTGTGTTTTTTTTTTTTTGCCTGACTTCGGCTCCTTTTTTTTTATCTTGCGCCTTTGTCCTCTCCCTCTCTCTTCCCCTTCTCGCACCCTTCTTTGTGTGCTTCTGACTGCATTTTTCGTATCTGTGTGTCTGTGAGGTGTGAGGTGCACTTGATATCCTTCAACACCTCACGCGCCGGGCGTTCCCAGCTCTGCGTCGACGTCCAGTGACTCGCTCCTCTTCCACACGCTGGCTGGGTAAGAACGCGTGAACCACCCTTAGTGCTTTTTTGTCTTTTTCTGCTTTGGTTGCCTTTTTTTTTTTTTTACACCCGCTGTGTCATCGATCGTTGTTGCTCGTCACAACTTCTGACCGCAGAAGTTGTGACCCTACTCTGCCCACCACGCAGACATACCCCTCGCAGCGACGCACGAGACGCGTAGCGGCACGGATACGCGAAAGCAAAACAAAACAAAAAAAGAAATGCACTACCGTCACCGTCTTGCGCTTATCGTGGCGGTTGTAGTGATCTTTGTTGTCGTTGGCGGTGTCTGCGCCATCGTTCGGTTTGCGATTCGCTACAATCGAAGCGGAGCAGCGCTGGAGGCACGGGAGGCGGCACACCGCGCCGCGATGGAGGCGTCGCGCGCACGCAGACGGCGCGGTGTCGCCGAGCTACCCCAGGCGCTGCCCCATGAAACAAAGGTCAACACTGATGGCCCCGCCCTCGGCAACGTGGTGATCAAGAATGCCACTGACCTCAGAACGTACGAGAGGGAGTTGGTCCGTGTACATGTCCCCACGTCATCGTCTCGTGACGGCGCGAACGCGGCGGCAGAGGGAAACTGCAGCGTGAGTGCCGGCCTTGCTGCTCTTGCTGAAGACAGCACCGCCCTCTCAGCAGGGCAGCGCTCTGTCGCCTCTGTGCCGCCGTGCACGTCCTCTGCGCCTTTGCATACACGCGTGGAGGAGGAGGTGGAGGCGTTCCAGGACGACCTGGAGCGCGGTGGATTCGTGATAGTAGACTGCGGCCGCGCACCGTCGTCAGACCCTTTGGAGACGGATCCTCTCTCTCGGTCCGCTGCCCAACGCAGAGAAACAGAGACCGTAGCACCAGCACAGCGCCACATTCAGATCTTCCGGCATCAACCATCGAGTATGGTCTATGGTGCCGCTACCTACTACAGCAATCCAGCAGCGGCATAAGATAGCTGTGCGATCTCTCGGATATGTACGTGTATATGTGTCTATCTGTGTGTGTGTGTGTGTGTGTGTGTGTGTGTGTGTGTTCGTGGTGAGTGTGTGCCGCATCGTCTTTCATCCTTGTCTTCCTCTCTTTCATTCTCGCCCCTTTCTGCCGACACTCTTTCTTTTTTTTTCCTGTTTCACAATACTGACGGTGCAGGGTCTAGTGTGTATGGCTCCTCTCGTGTTTGTGTGTGTGTGTGTGTGTGTCGGTGTGCCTGTATGTCGGTGTGAGAGGCTACTGTGAGCTCACTGGAAGCTGTCGATGTGCCCTTCCAGGATTGCAGCCGCTCTCAGCGAAGGCGACCAGACACATGAAAACACACATAAACATGTATTGGCGCGTCCTTGTGGATCTGCGGCTGACGGATAGTGGACAGCAAAGTGCCTTGTCGGTGCGTGCAGAGTTGACTCTCTGTTTATCTCCCTGTTTTTTTTTGTTGTGGTGGTGGTGGTGGTTGTGGTTGTGTGTGAAAGAGCGTAACTTATTTTCCTCTTTCTTTTTTTTCTTTCTTGGTCTGTGTCTGTGGATGTGACGAGGTATGTAGCTGCGGAGTGTGTGCGTGTCTGTGTGTCTGTGTGTCTGTGTCTGTGTGTCTGTGTCTGTGTGCGAGTGTTTTTGTCGTGTCCGCTTTCGGAATCCCTGACTCGCTCAGCACCATCGTTGTCTCCTCTTCTTCATGAGGAGGCGTTCACGTTTGAGTGGTGTGTGCATCTCACTGTTCTTCTTCTTCCACCGGCCCTTTTGTTCTACTATTATTGCATTTCCAACCCGCGCGTGTCTTCTGCTTCCGTCATTGTTGTTGTTTCTGAGGGGGTCCGTGCCACTATGTTCTCTTCTTGTTTTTTTTTTCCCCCGTGCTGTTCTTTCCGTGATGTCCCCCTCCATCACACAGTCCTCTCTCCGTCTTCCTCTCGTTCTCCTTCTCTGTCACACTCCAGCGTGGCGAAGAAAAAAAAAAAAAACGGAGAGACACGTGCCACCAGAGCGTTTTATTATGAGTTGTGCGCCGTGTCTCTCCGTGTCTCTCCGTGTGTCTCCCACCTCTACCTTGTCCCTCTTCCTTCGACTTGATCCCACACTCGCTGTCCTGTGTGCTTCGCCGTCCGGCTCACGTGTTCTCATTGGAGAGGTCACACAGGCACAGGCGGACACCCGAGTTGAGACGACAAAACGTGGTCCTCTCCGGATGTGTGCAGACCCTCTACACGAACACGGGTTGTGCACCGTCACGGAGATGGCACGCGTCACTCTCTTCCCGATCTCTCCGTCTGCCTTTTTTTTTTTTTTTCACCTCCAGGATTCCCACGCGCCTCATCGCTGCCTCTCGACTCTTTCTTTTTTTTTTTTTTCTTTCTCTTCCGTGTCCATTGTCAGCTTCGCTGACTCTCTTCTCTCTCTCTCGATGTTCTCTGCCGCACACACATACGCATACACTCACCGATACGGGGAGAGGGATAGGGAACCAGGACACAGATGCGCGCTCAGACGCGTTCTCTCAACAGCATGAGGTGCACTGCCCTGTTCTCGTCTCTCTTCTGTTTCATTTTTTTGTTTTTATCAGCCGTGAGCTGGAAAGCGTTTCAGAGAGTGAAAGAGAAGGATGGATGGTGGTACTGTGTAGCTTTTATTGGAGAGGACAGAACAGATATCAATGCTTGTATGTGCGTGTATACATGTGTGTATGTGTCGCTGTGCCGATATGACCTGAAGCTACGAGTGACGCACAGGAACAAGGGAAAACAAACAAACAGACCACTAGAATGGCGCCGCAGTCTGCGACATGTCTCGCAGAACAGTGTTGTCAGAGGAGGTAGTCTTGAGAGGAGTTGCGAGGACATCGCAGCTCCACGACGCTTTCCTCTTCCTCTGTCTCGTGTGTCGATGAGGTCGCTCCCCGCTGCTGCTGGGAGACGGCGTGTGTTGACACCCACTCACACGCACGGACGCATTTCTTCACCACCGACTGAAGGGTTGGTGCAAACGGCCGCTCACAGAAGAGAAAAGGCAAAGAGTGCAAGACTCTCTCTACTGTTCCTTTCCTCTGCTCCTTCTTGTTTCCCTCTCTGCTCTTCACGCTGATGGTTCACACACACACACGCACACACAAACATAACAGCACCGTCGTGCAGTTTAACGCGTCTCTCCCCCGTCCCACCTTCCGTGAAGCTCACATCGTCGACAGCGCGGTCAGCCATACACCGAACGAACACAGAAGAGAGCGCTCACAGAGAGAGAGATATACAGAAAGAGACACAGTATCATACACTACTGCGGTTCACTCACTTCCCACCCCGCTGCTGCTGCTGTGCGTGTGTGTGTGTGTGGCTCTCGTCTACTCCAGTGCCTCCACTCAGCCGCTCAGGGAAAATCAACACACACAATGGCACCGCTGCTGCTTCCCTTTGTCTCCGTTTCCCTCGAGATGCCAGAGACGGCGATGTCTCGGTTCATTCTCGCGCTCTTCCTCGTCAACGTCATCGTCTCCATCATTGCCGCCGTAGTGTTCAACCTCTTCCCTGAGCTCTGCTCCGACGCCGACGCCGCCAGTGGTGCTTCTGCGGGCTCCAAGCCGCGCGACACGGAGGACACGCTCACGGCGAGCGAGGCGGCGATCCTGGCGCGGCACAGAGAGCCCGACGTTCCAGAGGCGCTTCCGCTCCCCGCCGAGTACGAGCACCGCGGCATGGTGCTTGGAAATATCATTCTCCGAGATGAGGCGATGGTGGCTGCGATGGCCGACATGCTGCAACCTCTGCCCCTGGAAGGTGACGGGGTGTTGGGAGCCGCACACGTGTCAGGTGGTGTGAGCGCTTTGTCTTCAGAGCTGTTGTCGCAGTGGTCGGGCCGGAGCACGGGGTCAGTGTGCACATCCGCCGTCTCCGCTGCGGCCTCGAGTGTGAAGGAGGCGCTGCGGTGTGGCGGCTGCGCTGTACTGTATCGCGGTGCCTCGGTGAAGGGTAATACAGGAGAGGACGAGGAGGCAGCGCTGGACGACACCGAGGCGCGAGGGTCTGACTTGTTCGCACTCGCAGAGGCGTCGCAGGCTCGCCTTCAAGCGGCGGCGACGGCTGGTGCCCACCAGTACTTCCTGTGCATACCCGCTCACGTGCAGTATGGGGAGTCGGAGTACCTCATGGCGGTCTGACCATGTCGATGGTCTCGTGCGTCGAGCAGTGGGAGAGGAGCACCACCATGAACTCGTGAGTTGCCAATGTAAATTCGCTTTTTTTTTTTGTTGCTTGTTTTATTTGATGTTCTTCTTTCTTTTTTTTCCCCCTTTCTTCTCTTCTGTTGTCTCCATCTCCCTCCTACCACGCCAGTCTGTCGCGGCACACGCTGACACACTGGTGCACACACACACCATAGTGGACACACTCTCTCTGTCTCTCTCTCGCCTTTGGGGAGTCGAGAATGTATGTACGTCTCTTCCTGTTTGTGTTGCCTTTTCTCCGACTCAGTGTCTTCAAAAATCTCTTCTTCTTTTTTTTTTCTCTGCGCGGCGAAGACCTTCTGTCTGCGGTGCTGATGGACTCATACAAAATACGCAGGCACATGTCTGTGCACGCGTCATGCCATTGCACTGCGTGAATGCCTCGTCTACTTCCACTCAGCCGCCTTTGTCCCCCCCCCCCCCCTCCTCATCCACTTAGGATCTGTTTGTGTCTACGTGAGTCCAGACTCACGTTCTTTTCTCTTTGTTTTTTTTTTTCTGATTCTGCTCTTTGCAGTCTTCGTTTCCTGAGACGTGGATGGACGAGATCCGGCAGCAGCTCTCCAACGGGCTTCTGTGAAGTACGTCCAACACCCTCTCCCACCCCCACCAACCTGCTCTCTCTTATTCATTTCCCCTCCCACCCCCACTTGTCTTTGCTCTTTGTCTTCTGAATGTGCACACCTCAAGATGACACTCCACTCTCAGGGAAAGCAGCTGGCTGAGCACTCCTACCAGCTTTTCTCCTCTCCAGACAGCCACGCCGCTGCGCTTTCCACTGAGTCGCTCCGCGATGGAGTACCGAAGCAAACAACCAAGAATCTGCGTTCATGTGTTTTTTTTTTTTTTTGCAGATTCCAGTGCTTCGACTCCCCCTCCCTCCCTCCGTCTTCTCTTGTCTCCTTCTCTTTCTCTGTTTGCCTTAGCTCTCTTTTTGTTTTGTTTTCTCTGTGTGTGTGTCTATGATCAGTGCGTCTGCATGCGCGGAGTGTCTTTCCCTCCGCTCTCTCTCTCTCCTCTAAACGCCATCGCCTACCATTCAGCCATGAGAAGTGCATACTGTCGGCATCCATGGTGAGAACAGAAGCGACTGCAGGACAACACCTCCTTTTGTGTGTGTGTGTGTTTACTTGAGAGCGTAGACGTCTTCGAGTGCTGGTTTTTTTTTGTTTTTCTTTGGCTGATGTTGTTAGCTCCCTCAATCTAGCTGCTTTTTTTTTTCTTTTCTCCACTACCCTTTTGCCCATCCTCATTCCACGCGAACAGTTGGCTACATGCCGTGTGCGTGTCTGCACCTCCATATAGCTCAACTTCTCCAGCCTCTCTGAGCCGTTCTTTCTCCTCTGTTCCTGTCCCCTGTATGTGTGTACATGTGTGTATGTGTGTGTGAACATGTGTGAACATGTGTGTGTCTCTGTGCGAGGAAGACTGCTTGAGAGCGCCACCACTGTTCTCCTCGACTGGTATGAACTGTTTCTCTCTCTTTCTGAATCGCACACACACACACACATTCACACACCTTCTCTCTTCACTGCACTCTTGAAAATGTGCTGATGACACACTCGAATCTCTCTCTTCTGTTGACTTTTTTTTTTGCTTTTTTTCTTTTTTTTTTTTTGTTGTTGTTGTTGTTTTGGCGGTTGTGGCGCGTCTGTGAGACCGCCGTCATCGCTCTTGTGAAGAGACCCTCCATGCGAATCGAATCACCACTGTAAAAAAAAAAAAAAAAGAGGAGGTCAAGAGGGAGAGAAAGAGGGAGGGCAGGTGGACGCCCGATCACCATCCTTGGCGAAGACAGCGGCTCCACTCTCCTCCGCTCCCCCCTCTCATGCCCCTCTCCCTTCCGTGTCTGTGTCTGCCTTTGTTGTTGGTGCTCCATGTGCACAAGTGTCAGCTCCTCTGTCGTCTTCCTTTTTTTTTTTTTTTTCTGTCGGGCCTCCTTCTGAGATCGTCCGATCTCTCTCTCTCTCTCTGTGTTTTTGTTCCTCTTCAGCTTTTTAGTTTTTGTTTCTTCTCTGTCTCATCGAGACAAAAAGAAAGCAAGCACAGATGACCACACACGCGCACACCCACACTTCTCCAACGTTGGACACCTTCTGCTCTGTGCCTCGATCCGTGCAGCCACCACATGCACTGGGTATCTGACTACCTTCGGTATCTCTGTGAGCAACCGCTTCTTCGCACACAGAACGAGAGAGTGAGATCGATATGTGGTGACACTGAACACGAGTATGAGGTTGTGCTGGTGCAGAAGAAGTGTATCGAGTACTGTGAGGCAACGAGTCGATGACACTTACCCTCTCTGTCCCTCTCGGTCCTCCATTTACCTCTGCACATGTATTGCATACCGCTCTTCTCTCTCTTGTGTGCGCTCTTCTCTGCCTTTAAGAGAGAGACTCAGTGTGCCTTCAGCGCACCACAATAACAAAGAAGAAGAGTAGTAAACAAATTTGCACACACACACACACACCAAAACACTTATTGGAGCGCACGTACTGGCGTATCGGCGCCGTCGCTCGCATCCTCTCTCCCCCCCCCCTTCCCTTCCCTTCCCTCTTTGACACACACACACACACAGTTTTTTTCTTTCTTTGTTTCCGACCTCCCCTATCTGTGGCGCAGTCGCTCTACGAGTATTCGTTGATGTATCTCTCGTAGTGAATACCACAGAAGCAAGTGGCGTCGCTGCTCCTCCCCACTTCCACTCGTCCAGCCCAACTCAGCACATCCACAGTCGCAGAGAGAGAGAGGAGACAGACTAGCGACTCCGCCAAGATGCAGGGCAACCACATCGCCGTCATCATGACGCTGCTCTTCTTTGCAGGCATGGTGTGGGGATTCGTGGCCATCGTCATCCACGTCTACCGCAGCGACCGCAGCGCCGCAGAGGCAGCCGCGTTGGCGAGCGAGACACAGGCGGCCGTCGCCCGCGCCGCCGCGCGCGAGGAGCTGGAGCGCTACATGGCGACGCTGCCCGAGGCGCTCCCTGTCACCGTCACCACGGTGAGCCACCTGCCGGTGCTCGGCAACGCCGTTATCCGCGATGAGGCGCTCTGGCAGACGCTGCAGCGTGATTTGATCGCCGTCAACGTAGCGGACATGGACGCATGTGTGAGCGGAGAAGCCGCTGTGGCGCCGTCGGATGATCCCGATGCGGCCAGTGGCACAGAGATGGTGCGCATGAACCCGTCCTCCACCTCTGCCCAGTCCGCTAGTGTTCGCGACGCACTGCTGCAGGGCGGCTACGTCATCGTAGAGTGTTGCCGCCCGGACGAGGCCGCTGCGCTGGAGGACGGAGAGTGCCGCCGGCGCACCAGCGCCTCCAGTCGCCCTGCCTCATCTGAAGACACGTCAGACTCTGTGGCGCCTTCTGGGAACCACGTGCGAGCACCGGGGGCGTGCTTCTACGTGTACAAGCCCAGCGCCACTCCCTATGGCCAGTCAGAGTATCTGTCAGCGGCGGCGGAGTCACCCGGTAAATGAGCCCATGCGTGAAGTTGTGTGGGAATGGAACGTGACGCGGAGAGAACAATGTCTGTGCTTGGTGCGTTCTCAAGAGTGTCGATGTGGCAT
The DNA here is from genome assembly GCA_019188245.1 of Novymonas esmeraldas. Lineage (NCBI taxonomy): Eukaryota > Euglenozoa > Kinetoplastea > Trypanosomatida > Trypanosomatidae > Novymonas > Novymonas esmeraldas. The sequence continues at coordinate 20,770 of JAECZO010000016.1, read as the reverse complement.
GAGACAGCTCTGCTCATGATGTGCCTCTGAAACGGCAAAAGAAAACAAAACAAAAAAACACGTGGCGCCGGCTACTCTGCTCATGCGTGCATGCGCAGGTTTCTGTATGTGTTCGTATATATGTTTGTGCAATATCAGCATGTGGCCGACGTGGGCTCGCTCTCCTGGAACACGATTCCAGCGTGCATCGCACGTACACTTTATGCGTGAGTGTTTCAGTGTTCGTGTGTATATGTGTGTGTATGTGTGTGAGTTTGTGTATATGCGTATGTGAGCGTGTGTGCGTCTGTGTGCATTTTCGTGTTGTTGAGAGTGCGTTCCCATTCAGTTTTTGTTCTGTGTATGTGTGTGTGTGTGTGTGTGGAGCGATGACGTCATCCTCTGCCCCTCATTCCTAGCTCAACGTGAACTTCCACTTTCGTCTGTAGTGCATTGACTCCACCTTCTCCACATCACACTGTACTCTTGGCCCACTCAACTGTGTGCCACGTTCTCATCAACAATGGACGCAACGGTTCAGACGACCACAGAAAGAAACAAAACAACAACAACAAAAAAAGAAGAGCTTCCACAGAGAAGAGAGGAGCGCTGTGGAGACCTGCTCCATGTTTCCTCCCTCTCAACTGCACCGACAGTAAAGGAAATGCACTCTTTTTTTTTCTGATGCTGTGTTCTATTTCACGCTCAAGAGGGAGAGTTGTAGTGGGGACTGATGCGCACGTTCCTGTAAGTGTGTGCCACTGGTACATCGTCACGGGCTGAGCGGCGCGACGCTCATTCTCCGCTTCCACATTTCGTCTGTGTCGCGCGCCTCGCTCGACAGTGACGATGTCCACCCGACAAGAGAAGAGGGAGGTGCATTGTACAAGTCCACTCTTTTTCAAACCACTTTACAGGTTTGCCTTCCTCTCTCCCTTCCCCTCCTCCCCCCGCTCTCTCACTGGGTGAACTCTGCCGTGCATCTGCTTCCCGATTCTCTCTCGCTTCCCTGTGTCCCTCTCTCCCTCTCCCTCCTTCCGTCTCTCTGCTCTTTTTTTGTCTCGGTGCCAGATCGAGTACACAGTAACAGACACGCACACACACGCACACAAGATCACTTCAAAAAGTGAACACGTCTCCGTTCTTCGTTCCCATCACCCCAGCATACACACACACATTCACACAGTTTTTTTTCACGTGCAGTGTTTTTCACAAAGACGAAGAAGAATAAGGAGTTATGCCTCTTTTCCGATTCTCTCGACGCCGTGCGGCTGTCAGGCCGTCGCGCATTTTGTCAACTCTCGGATCAGTCACCCCGACCACCACGGCGGCGGAGGCCACTGCACACCGCGGGGCCCCTGCAGCGGCACGTCTTCCCGAGGCCATCCCGTGCTACAACTACTACGACATCTACCCCGAAGATGCGGGGCCGATGGGCAACCTTGTCATCGACAGCGCCGAGGACATGGAGGTGTGGAAGCTCGTGGCGACGCCCGTCACCGCGGAGCCCTCGATGCCGTTCCCCGCCGCGGCGGGTACGGTGTCCTCGACCGCCGCTGCTGTGCAGGAGGGCGGGCTGATCGAATACCACGCGGCCGAGAGCGGCAGTCCGGTGATGTACTACACCTTCTCCCACGACGCGGACGTGGTGTACGGCCGCGCGTCGTACCAGCCCAGCCTTCCGGGGTCACCGGCGACGAATGGGTATGTCGCCACGCAGGACTTCCCCACTGGGAAGCACGTGGATCCAACCAGTCCGCCCACCTCCTCCGCTCACCGGATGGCGGCTGCGCGGAAGCTGAAGAGTGGTGGCTAGCACGACACCCACAGCTCGTAGAAGGAAAGGGGAAGATGCCGACACGTATACCACTGCTGACAAGTCACCTCTCGCCTTTGTTGTGGTTTTACTTGTGTGTGCTCCTGCGTGATCTCGGTTTTCTTTTGTGCGGCACAGAGATGCAGTGGACCTCCAACAGTGACCCTGTTCACGTCATCGGTCCTCTCTCTCTCTCCGTGCCTGTCGCCTTTTCCCTTCGTCTCTCGTTGTGTGTGAGTTTTTGTGAGTGTGTGTGGACGGATGGAAACCTGCTGCAGTCTGCTATTCCACCGCGGCAGCTGTCGACGTCTCCTCGTCCACCACACGGGTCTCAACTCTTCCCTGAGCCCAGCCCTTACGTGCTCTCTCTCTCACTTTGTTTTTCAGAGAGGAACAAGGGCAGCACCCAGGCGGGAATGGAGAGGTGCCTCGGCAGTGATTCTCTGGAGGCTGGGCTGACTCTCTTTTTTTTTTCATGACCTCTTTTTTTTCTGTTGTTGTTTTGCCGCTTCTGTTTTGACTGTGTTGTATGACTTTTTGTCCTTGTCGGCGACCATCCGCGCCGTATATGCTCCCTCCTCTTTTTTCTTTCCTTTTCTTCCCTCCCTTTGTCCTTCTCACTTTTTTTCCCACCAAAAGTAGCGGGGCGAAGTGTTCCACCAGCTGCACGAGAGACGAAACAAGTATCAGAGAGAGTAAGATGGGCGGGGAGATCGGTGTGAACACTGTTGTCTCCCCGACGTGCACTTTGCCTTTTGCTTTCTTCGTTTGTCTGCCGCTTTCCACTCTTTACTGAGTGTGTGTGCACGCCGCCTCTACCTATCTGCTCCACATACTCTCTCTCTGTCTCTCGAAGTTTGCTGCTGGAACGCTCTGTCCCCCCTCCCCCCTCTCACTCTCCACCCACTCGCCAAGGCGATCCACCCTTTTTTTTTTTTTTGTTTCTGCACAGATTGTAACTGTGCCTCCTCTCCTGTGTGCGTGTGTATGTGTGTGCTTGTCGTTCCCGTCTTTGGTGTTCTCCTGTCCTTCTGGTTGATTCTGTGAAGGCCCCGCTTCGTCCCATGTGAACCAAAACAGCAGTCGACGCAGATGAAACGGCAAGGTGAGAGGAATGGAGTTTGCGTCTGTGTGTGTTGTTGAAGCGGTCAGATACACGTTTAGTTGGAAGCATTGATGGCTGGGGACACAACTGCGATGCACAGAAAAACAAAGAGAGAGATGAATGGAGAGAAGGAGTGCGCACCAGAATTCTGATGCCTGTGCCGGCGACGCCATAACATTAGCTTGCGCGTTCCACAACACTGCATCAGACAATGTGGCACCTCCGTTTTGCCGTTCTCTCTGTCCCCAAAGACTTGATGGGCCTCCATCGTCTCTCTCTCGCGTTTCAGCTCACAAGACTGTTTTCTTTTTTTTTCTTTTCTTTTCTTCTTCCCTGCGTCAAGCTTTTTGTTTTTTGTCATTGTTTCTTGCCCTCTCCTCTCGCCTTCTCGTCTCTTGCTCCTCTTTCTCTGTGCGCGCGCGCGCGTGTGTCTGCTTCTGTGTTTGTGTTTCGTGGTGAAACGCGTGCGTGGAAAAGACTTGTAGGCTCTCCCCGCACTTCGTCCTCCTCCCCTTCATCTCCCACACTTTAGGGTTTTCTTGCTTTTCTTAGTTTCATAGTGTGTGTGTGTACATGTGTCTGCTTCTCACGTTACTAGCACATCATCTCTGTTCCACACACCTGTTTTTTTTTTTTTTTCCTGCATTACGTTCCTTGCCTTCAGTGTGTCTTTTTTTTTTTTTTTTTCTGTGTCCTGATGCTGTCTGTGGTACTGCGACTCATGTGCGTGCATTTCTTTTGAGGGTGTTCTCGCACACTTCTCTCTGAGAATCAGGAAAAGACGGTTTGTGTCGTCCGATAAGACAAAAACAACAACAAAGGAGACGCAACTCTGTGGCTCTTGCATGTGACTGTGTGTGCGGAGTTCTTTCTCCTTCATTTTCTCCTCTTACCTTCTCGGTCCACCATATGTCTCGCCCTCAGTAGCGTGTGCTCGGGTGTGCTGCATTGAGTCGACATATGTGTGTGTGTGTGTGTGTGTGTCTGTGTGATTGATTTGGTCTGTGCTGGTCGCGGAGCAGCAGCGTGTGGCGTTCTTGTTCGACTCTCCTCTCCTCCTCGCTTGCCATGGAAGTGGCAAAGGTGTAGGTGTTGGAGCGAACACGTCGAGGCTCGTTCTCTCTCTCTCTCTCTGGTATTGTGTGTGTGCGTGTTTGTGTTCGTGCGTGCTACTTTTGAAGTCGCGTGTGTGTGATGCTTCTCATTTTGAAAGAGAAAGAAACAAACAAGACTGTGGAACCATCACCGCCACCTTCAGGACAGCTGTTTCTCCTGCGTCCTTTCGGATAGTGTTCACGTGTTTGGCTGTGTGGTCGGACATCAGCGGTCTCGACCTCTGTTGTCCATCTATCTCTGTGTCTACTTATGCTCCCATCTCTCTCTCGACACCGTCACCGCTGCTGTTTCTCTCGCTCCCTTGTTCTCTCGCTGTGCCACTGCTGAATGTGGCCCGTCGTCCTCGCTCTCTCTCTCTTTATCACTCTATCGCTTCCCGCGACTCTACATGCCTTGCTCATGCCGAGGCACACATTCACAAGACACGCACCACCACGTCGATTCAGCGATCACCTCGTCTCTCTCTATCGCTCTCTCGACACACACACACATACCAAGGGCTCCGTAAGCGACAACACTCCCCTCACACATCCCCCCCCCCCCCCCCTGCCGCTCTCTCTCCCTCTCCGTCCCTTGATCTGGCAGCTCCCCCCCCCCAATCTTGAATAGAAAAAAAAAAAAGACGACGCACGGCTGTATTCACTGTCTCGCACCTTTTTGCTGTCACGGATTGACGCTGGTGCTTTTTTTTTTTTAGGTTTTGTCTTCAACTCACGACGTGAGAAGTCTCTCGGTCAGCTCGTAGAGGACCCTGTTCTCCCCCCCAAAAAAACTGCTTTTTTTTTTGTTGTTCACTCCAGCCGCGTGAAAGGTGTGTTGGACTCTCCTCTTCAGGAGCCTCGATGCCCTACAGGTTTGCGCAGCCCTATCTGCGTCGCCTCTCCGCTGCGGAGCGCGCACATCTGCCGGAAGCGCTGCCGTGCACGAACTCCGACGAGGTGTTCGCAGACGCGGTGTGCCCCGTGGGCAACATCGTTGTGGCGTGCCCGGAAGAGATGCAGGTGTGGTCCCTCGTCACATCCCCTGTGTGCCCCACGCTGGCGACACGTCGGGGTGGATGCATCCAGTACGTCACGCGCGACGCGAGGACACCGGTTCGCTACTACCAGTTTTGTGCGTGCAGTGAGGAGGTGTACGGCCGCTGCGCGCCGTATCAGCGGCGACTCAGCGACCGCGAGACTTCTTAGGCTGCACAGACTGAGAACCAGAGTGCAGCGCGCGCCTCCCTCAACTGCACGTGACATCCTTGTAGCCACCACTTCAACCGAAGCGTGGAGAGTTTCCTCGTCTGTGACGCGTGGTGGGAAGTGCCCACAGCCCGCGCGCACACTACTGCGCAGCTCTGTGTCTCTCTCTCTCTCTTCTTTGTGCTGCGGTTCAAGTGGACGCTCTATACGTCTGTCCGCGTAGATGCACGTGAGCCCGGGAGTGACGATACCCCTCCTTGTGCAGTCGACACCCGCGCCTACACATCTCAGTTATTCACTCACACGCGCAGAGAAGACGTGGTGACCGGTGCTGGCGCGGTTAGTGTCACCGTGTCTGTTCTTTTCACATCTGTGCTTGTAGATGCACTCGCCGTCACGGGTCCCGAACACGCTCTCTCACTCACACTCCGCCCATCTCCCTCACTTGCTTTCTCTCCTGTCGTGTGTGCAAGTTTTTTTTTTTTGTTTGTGGGAAACGTTGCCGCATACTCTCCCCATGCGTCTCCTCTCTAACCGGACGCCGATCTGCTGTCGCTCTTTCGCGTCCGACACACACACTTTTTTTTTTTTTCCCGCTTCATTCTCTCTGTTCCTGAAAGTCGTGTGCTTGTGAGAATCGAGAGTGAAGCCCGAGACGGCGACTCTCGTCCCCGGCGTCTGTACATCACCACTGCAGGAACTGCAACGCGTGCAACCTCTCTCTCTCCCTCTCCTTCCTCCCCCCTCACTCACTCTCACACACATGTACGCACGGTTTTGCCCTTCTGCGCGCTTACTATTTTCAGTGGGGATGTGAAGGAAGTTGATGGAAAGAGAAATAGAACGATAGACGCAAACGCCTCTACGACACCTCGCTGCAGCCTCACTGCGTCTTTCACCTCTCTCCACGAAAGCGACACTCCTACTTCTGCAGCGGCTGTCTTCGTTGTCGGCTCCCTGCACCTCATCTGCTGCTCCCGTGTATTCCAAGCCACGTCCTTTGTTTGTGTCTCTCTATTTTACTCTTGTGTATCTCACCTCGACACTAACGTTTCCGTTTCACTATCCAGACGCGGGTGCACGGCTGCAACGTTCGTTTGTACGCGCGCTGTCGTCAGTGATGGAGAGTCAGTTTCAGGTACTATCATATGCGAGACATTCCAGCCTCTGCGCGTCTGCATTCTTCCCCTCTCTGTCTGCTTCACTTTGTCGATGCCTCTCTCTCCTCAGCGTTGCAGACACGTCTGCCTCATCATCCCTGTGTGAAGGAGAGGAACGATGTAGAAGAGAGAAACCTCAGTATTTTACAGATGTTCAATACCACCTGTCTCTGCTTCATAGCTGTGTGCGTCGCTTCGGGGATACACACCCTCCCTAACACACACAGACTAGTGGCTCGCCTTCATGTGACGTCCCGCGGATAGAACAATGCACGAAGCAAGGGAGCACACACGCACCACCACCACCACCACGGCGCCACGTCTCCGTCCACAAAGGGACACAACAGCAGAGAGAGAAGAGACAGCGTGAGTACAGCGCGCCACCAGAGCCGCAACGATGCAAGTGTACGCTGCCGCACGCCAAGCACCGGAGCCTAGAGCACCGCCGCGGCTGCGGTGAAGACAAGCAGCGTTGACACGGAGAGCTGTGTCGGCCGTGGTGCCGTGCATGGTGTGTGGTCCCGGTCATGTAACGGACCGCCGCGACGCGCTCCTCGCATCTTCTCGTTGCCTTCAGTTTCCCTCTGCCCCTGTCTCTGCCTCTAGTTGCTGCTCTGCCTCTCTCTCCCCATCCTCGATGTGAGTGGCGGAGCAGCAGAGACGGAGAGCGCACCTGCACTGCTCCCTGCCATCGCATCCTCATCCCCTCTCCCTCTCTCTTTTACACACCGCGTCTCCTCCTCTGCACAGACTCGACTCGTGACACTGCCGCTGCACACCTCCCACTCGCGCTACAGACTGAGGAGAGCAACGACACTCGCCCCTACCCGCCGCTGCACTTCGCTACCATCGTCATCATACCAGCAGCACTGCTCACCCGCGGCGGAGGGTATCGTCTACCTCCTCTACTACTATTGGCACACACACGCATACACGCTCACACACACACACACACACACACACACACACACACACAGATAGGGGCAGGGATACGCTTTCCGCTCCATTGACCGTGTGCCACCGCAGTGGCGTCCCTCCGCCACTGGCACGTCCTCCTGCGAGATCCCTGTCGTGGACTGCTCTGCAGTGCGCGCACGGGTCCTCTGTGGAGACGGAGCACGCGTGCAGGCCGGTCCCTCTCTCCCAGTGAACCGCCCGCGCTCACCTGCGCGCCTGCGTCCATCCACCTTTTCTTCCTCCCTCCTCCTCCTGTTCCTCTGGGGCAGCTGGCGGAGCACGCCGGGCGTGCGATGCTGTACTACAACCCGGTGCGGTGCACCGTGCAGGTGCCCGGGCTCCCGTGCGAGGGGCCGCTGTCGGCGGAGGAGCTGGCGCGACTGCCGCTGGCGACGCGGTGCGCCTCGAAGCGTCCCGCCCTCGCGAGACGATCTGTGCGGACGGGGAACGTGGTGATCGGCGACCTGGACGAGCTCCGTCAGTGGTCCGTGACCGCCTCGCCGGTCGCGGCGCGCCACGCGAAGAAGCACGGCGGGTACCTGGAGTGGTCCACCGGGGACGCCAGCGAGCCCGTGCTGTACTTCAAGTTCGACCGATCGAGCGACCGCGTCTACGGGCGTGGCGTGCCGTACACATCACGTAAAGAGTGACCGGCGACGTAAGAGTGGACCAGCCCCATCCTGCCACGTCTTCCTCCCCCTTCCCTTCCCCTTTTCTACTCTAGACAAAGGAACACGAGTCTCTGCTCGCTCAACCCCTGTAGACACTGAGTCACTATTTTTGTTTTCTCTTCCGTTTCACTGCTTCTTCTTCTTGTTGTTCTTCTTGTTCTTCTGTTTACTATTCGCGTGCCTTTGTTTTCCCCCTTTTTTTTCTCTGTAGGATTCTACACTTTCCGTCCCTTTTACTGCCGCGCTCACCTCCATCGCCGCCTCCGTCCCTCTGCTTGGGTGTGTGTTTGCGTGTGTGCGTGAACGATATCTCTTTCTCTTGTCCTTCGTGCTTCCGAGGACACCCCGCGTGCCTCGTGCACCCTCCGCTCCTACGGAGACGCTGACGTGCTACGCTGTGCCGCTTGCCGTCGCGTGCTCACACGGGAGCCTGCGTGTGTGTATCTTATCTGCCTCATCTGCCCGATCTGCCTCCTGCTCTGTGTTGCTGCAGCTGCTGCAGCCGTGCACGTGCTGTCGCGCTCACGGCGCTCTCGCATAGTCGCACAAGCAGCGCTGCTGCCCACCACCGCCGCCTTCCCCCCTCGTGTCGATGTGCGTGTGCTCTGCGTCGCTGCTGTCCGGCCGAGCGCGGCTGTGGGTGGTGTGTGATGGGTGGCGGCTCGCGCAGTAGTGCAGCACCGTCAATGCCGAATCGCACGCACACTAGTGTGCGAAGGTGAGGACGGGTAGCTGCTGTTGCTGGACAAGCGGGGGCGGAGGAGGGCGGAGTACAGGGAAGAGGACGCCTTGTCGAGCCCATGGCGGCGCAACCGAGGAGAGTGGGCCGCACGGCTGCGTGGGGGCAGAGGAGCGCGCTGACTCGGACGTCTCCGTGCGTCTCTCGTGGACGACCTCACCACTGTCGCCTCTCTCTCTCTCCATTTGCTGGCGAGGAGGAAGACGTCCATAGTGACTCTCTCTCACTCTCAGTCTCTCTCTCTCTCTCTCTCGCATCCGGAAGCACGCGCGCAGGCGAGCATACATGTGCCTGCGTGTCTGGTCGCGGGATCGAGGCGGCTGCCGGTGCGCTGCCGCATGAAGCAGGAGGCACACACACACATAAATATAGTGCTGTCACTACTCTTTTTTGTTTTTGTCTGTTTGTTTCTCCTCTTTTCCTCTACGATCTTCTCCTTTGCTTTTCCTCTCTTCCTCCTGTTTTACTCTCTCATGCGAACGAATGCACTCTTTTTGTCTTCTTTTTTTTTTTTGTCTGATTTGACTCGTTTGTTTGTGTGTGTGTGTTCGGATGCTTCACACGTGCCGTGCGGTGGATGCTGAGGGTGCAAAGGCTCCTGCTCTCCGATTGGCTGGCCACCCTCTCCTCCCCGCCCAACTCCTTTCCTCTCCTGCGTGCGTTCTCTTGACGCGGAGGAAAGAGTGTGTGCAACCGTGTCTCTGTGTGTGTGTCTGTGTGTGTGTGTGTGTGTGCGTGCACGATGTAGTCCCCTATTTGCGCACTGTCGCACGGCTCTCCTGGTTGTGAGCGCAGCCCCTTCTCTTCCTTTTCGTTTCTTGATTGCTGTTTTCCTCTCTCTTTTGCTTCGCGTGCTCCCCGTACAGCTTGAGGTGCATGACTTCGTCCCACCTTGTGTCGTCTCTCATCCTCTCCCACATTCCGGAGCTTCACTGTCTTTCCCTCTCTGTGTCTCTCTCCAGGTCCGACGTCGCGATGGCACAGCAGTGGCAGTGATGCGTGTGTGTGTGCAACGGAGAGGAGTAAGAAGAGGAGGACAGGGGGGAGAAGGTGACTCTCCCTCTCTCTCTCTCTACGTGTTCTCTCGAGGGGAGCTGTGTGACTGTGAACTACTGAATGACAGTGTGGCAGCCGTTGTTTAACAGCGATGGCGAGAGAGGGGACGTCTCCGACCATTTCACCCATCCACACTCACTCACTCAGTGACCGGCTGACTCGCCAGCGTTCCACGTATCGATCTCTATCTCTCATCTCTCTCTCTTCTCACCAATGCCACACCCAAACACACCGTCATATCTGCGTGCATGGATGGCAGACTAAAGAGCACGCAGCACGCACACTGCAATCATCCCTCAAAGTTGGTGATCTACGTCAGAGCATCGCACCACTCTCCCCTCTTTCCTGCGTGTCTGAGTCTCTGTCCCCGATCCCGACTGTGTCCGACATACAGTCACTGACACGTATCCCGAGCAAGCGCCGAGGCACTGCCTCCTGGTATACTCGATTCGACACCACTGTCTGGACTCGACACTCAACAATGCTCTTTATCGCCTCAGTGACATCGCACAGTACGCGCACTGGCTCTCGTCGCCAAGCACGCGCCACAGAAGCGGTGCGGTCCTCGGGAAGCGGCAACAACAGCGCCGCTACACCGTCGACTGAGCTGCCAGCGGCGCTGCCGTGCACAAACTGGTTCGAGGTCTACCCTGAGGACGTCGGTCCGATGGGCAACGTGATACTGTCCGACGAGGAGGAGATCCGCATGTTGCTGCTGGTCGCGCGTCCTGTGTCTGCCGAGGAGGCCGAGCGCACGGGCGGTTGCTTGATAGTGTCCGTGACCGCGTCGTGCCCCACCACACTGCAGTACTACTGCATCACTGACAGCGACGACGAGGTGTATGGACGCGCCGACTATCTTCCCCGCCACTCTCTGCTCGCAACGGACGCACGGTCTGTATTTCAGTGCTGCGATGACGACTCGTGCTGCTCTTGCGGCTGCACCGACGAGGGAAGCTGTGACTCGAACTGTTGTGCGCCGTCGACGAGCGATCGGGACTCGTGCCGCTGCTGCTTCCGTGAGCCGCAGGTCACCGGCCACAACGGCCAGTGTGCTGGCAGGTAAGCAGGGAGTGCGTGATGAAGAGGTCATCCTGCTCCCCCGAGTTTTTTCGCTGCTTCTCCTCTCCTCCTCGCTGCTGCTGTGGGCATTGGGTGGAGCACCACAGCTTCGTGTGCCTGTGTGCCAACGCCGTCGGTGCGCGAGACACCTCCCTGCTCCTCTTCGTTCCCTCCGCACAGAGACACTCTGTGAACCGAGTGTGTCTGTGTCGCCTCGTGCACTGGTGGCCGTTGTATTCAGTAATGCCGACACACACAAACTCACTCCACTATATTGCTTTTTTTTGTTTGTTTGTTTGTTTCTCTCCCCTTCCCCTCCCACCCTCCCCTTTTTTGTGCTGTTTTCTGTGGCGCTCCTTTTCGTCTTTTCCGTTTTTATTGGGTCTCTCCAGTGCCTCGAGAATCTGCAAGACCCTGTACTCAGCATAGTCTCCTCTGCTCCAGGAACACGAGAGCTGGTTATAAAGGATGCTGTTCTTGCGTGTGGGTCGGCGCGTTTCCGCTTCCAAGGAGTACAGCCTGCGAGAAAGACAGTCTCACACGTGCGGCAGTGCCGCTCCAGCTGTGCATCCCTTCGATCGCTGCGGAGACAGGAGTCGCGTGTTTCTCGGAGGCCAAACAAAATGCACTTCCCTGTTGTAGGTTTTTGAGTTTCTATTATCTGTGGTTTCTTTTTTTGTATTCCTGCTGCGCTGCACGCCTCCTCTGCCGTCGTTGAAGACACCGTAGCTTTTTTTTTTTCTGTGGATGCATAGTGTCATCCTGTGTACCATGGAGGAGACAGAAGAACAGGATAAGATCGGCTCGCTAACACCAGAAGCTGAATACCGATTTGCCCTGCGCTTTCTGCACTCCGGTGGTGCTCCTATCAAGATGACGCGTGTTTGCTTCACTCTTTTCGCTTTTTTTCTTTTTTCTCTCTCTCTGCGTTGTCTCACACTCTGTCTTCCTAGACGTGATTATGATGCTCTGCGCTTCCCTGCGCCATCTGTGCACCTGCTTCATCCCGTCCGTGATCACCTGTGGTGTGTGTTGAGCACGGCGTCGGTATTCTCATCTGCATCGTAGGCACTTGTGAGCATGCTGCTTTCTCTTTTTGCGTGCTTGGTTTTTCTCTGTCTGTCAGTATACTGCCCTTTTTTTTTTTTTTCGCTGCCCTCCTTCGCGTGCCACCGGCGGTCGTCTCTCAGCCGCAACGATGCCCTTTTCTGGTCCGTGCATATGTGGTGTGCCGGAGTCGGCGGTGGCATCCACCCACACACTTCTTACACCCGGACGAGGATGAAGTTCACAGCGACAAAGTGAACACGTCCATCACAGGGCATCTGAGAAGCGTGTGGGGGATAGGTGCACTCATACCCGACACCATCCCCTTGTGTTTCCTGGCTCCTTTCTTCCCTGTTCCCATGATCGCGCGCTTCGCCCTCAAACAAGTGGTTGTAAGAGAGGGGAACGGGAGTAGGGAGTTGAGGAGACGCGGGTGGTGGAGGTTGTGAGAGTACAACAGGAGCCAGAGAGCGACCACTACACGTCAGTGGTAGCATCTCGTCGTGGGCTCTCTCGCGCTTTTTGTTTCTCATTTCGTTTCTTTGCCTTTTCTTTTTTCCCGCCCTCTTCTTTGTTTCTATCTGCTTTTTTTTTTTGAGTTTCAGAACTTGGCGGTGTGACTTCCCCCTCCCTTTTTCTATTGAGTCCCTCCCTCTGCGTGGTGACGTTGCTGAGGTGCTCTCAGGAGGCGCACGAACGGTCGCTGGACGCACGTATGCGTGTGCCTTTCTGTGTGTGCTTGTGTGCGAATGTATGTGTGCATGTGTGTGTCTCCTTCGCAGCATGTGTTGTAGACGATGAAGCTGAGACCACAGCTGGCAGGCATTGAGAGTGACCGTGAAGCACGACCGTCTCCTGGACACGGCACAGGTACTCTAATGTCACTGCCGCTACCACACTCACTCCACACTCAGTCTTTTTTTTTTTTTCTGTTTCCTATTTGTATTGCATTGTCTGCGAGTGTGATGCTGAAGCGCCTCAAAGTCACCGACACAGGTGAACTGCGCTAACACACAACTCCAAAAAAAGAAAAAAAAAAGGCACAACGCACGGTTGGAGCAAGAGCCGTGAGTCCGCTGCTGCGTCCGTGGATCCATGCAGAGACACACAGATATGCACAGACACGCACAGACTCTCTCACTCGTCGCGGCAGCCTCGACTTGTTTCGGGTGCAGAGAGGGACGCTTCTCGCGGTGGATGTGAACATCCATGCATCTCCTCTCCTGCCCCTCATATTGTCAGTGCAGGTGCTGCTATCTGCTTCTCTGCGTCGCTGTTCACGAGTGCGCCTCACGCACACCACGCACCACTCTGTCTCTCCGTCTCTCTCTGTGTCTCTCGTGCCGTCTACGTTCACACATTCACTCTCTCCCCGTCACATACCACACACTCTCGGACTCTCTCTCTCTTTTTTGTCTGTATCAGAGCTTGCTGGTTGCTGTGGGTGATACGACGGCACGATAGGAGAGGCTGTCAGGGGAGCTGTGCTTGCGGACGACTACGTCTGTTTCTATTGTTGTCTTCAGTGACCCACAGCGACAGTAGAGCTGTGCCTCTCTCTCTCTTTCTCTCTTTACTGACCTGTCACCGACTGTGTCTGTCATTCTCTCTTTCCTGTTCCACGTTCATTGAGGTTGCGGTTGTGTTGTGTGTGTCTGTCCACTCCCCTCGACCATGCAGAGGCTGGAGAACTCTGCCTCGGCGCTGAAGGAAGCGCTGCGCCGCATCGCACCGGTCTTCGAGTCCAAAAGTAACGGCGAAACCGAGAGCAGTAGCCGCAGCACTGGCCGCAGGCACACCCGCCACAGCAATCCCCTCTCTGGGTCGAGCGGCCGGGAGACCGCATCCCAAACTCCTGTTGAGCGACCCTCTCGCTCTCGCGCACGACAACACCGCAATAGGCAGCACGACAGCCCTCCTCCTTGTGCCCTGCCCACGCCTGACTTCTACGAGCGGTATCCAGAGCGTGTGGGTCCCACCGGGAACGTTGTCATCCCAACAGCGGAGGAGCACCGACTGTTCCGTCTCACTGCTACGCGCGTGACTGTGGTGGAGACACACGCGCGGGATGCGTCGGCGGGCCTCTACACCCGGGAGGACATCGCCCTGGGCGGCTTTTTTGTGTACGAGGCTGTACACAAGGAGCCGGAGTACTTCGTGCTGCAAGACACGGGCTCTGTGGTGTATGGCTCCTCCACATACATACAGGCGGCGAACCCACAGGTGAAGGATCGCTCCTCGTAGCCAGCAAGTGGAGGCACCAGGCCACGCCGTCGGAGGGTTCCACAGAGAAGGACGGCGTGTTCACCGAGAGAGATGCGGCCTTTTTGTTTCTGGTGTCCTCGCTCCCTTCGCTCAATTTTATACGTCTGCTCACCGTCTCTCAGATTTCGACGATTGTGGTTGTCTGTCCCTTCTTTGTCTCCTTCCGCCTCCCCTTCCCCGCCGCATAAACGCTCCCCGTTCTTCTCGTCCTTTTTTTTTGTTTCAACTTCGCTGTCTTTTTATCATTGAGTATATTGAATTCCGAGGCCATTCCTCCTTCACTGTGTGCGCTCCTGTGTTTCGTGAACGTGTGTGTTTCACTGTTTGTTCTTGAGCGTCTCTTGTCCGTCATCCTTCCCCAACACGTTCGTCTATTGTTTCATGTGTGCGTGTGCGAGTATCCCGGTGGATCTTTCTATCATGATGTCCCGTCGCCGTTTACGTGGGTGCACATGAGGAGACGAGATCGCCTCTCTGCAGCACGTCGAGTCGTGTAAGACTGTGTCCACTGCTGCAGTGGCATCTCCCTGTCTTCCGCGCCAGCAGCACCTCTGGCGGTATTGGGTTGTGCGGTGGCTCCTCTTTTTCTCTTCCTCTCCTTCTTCCCTTGAGATGGTCATGCGACACTGTTTTTGTTTTGTGGGTGCCTCTCGTGCTTCTGTATCGAGGTGCTCAGGTCGCACAGACCAATACACCAGCATACGTGCTCCTCATTTTTTTTTTTTTTTTTTCGACCATCTCTGTCGAGTCCGCTGCGCTTTGACGTTCTCAGTGGTGTCCCGCTCGTTCTCTCTCAACTCCCTCTCACTCTCGTTTCTGGTGAGGCCGCTCGTCGTTGTGCCTCCGGTGTGCATGTCACTCATTTGCGATTCTCTTTCCTCTTTTTTTTTTTTCATCTGCAAGCGATTTTTGTTTTGTCGCTTTTTTTTCTTCTCGTTCCTGCTGCGTAGAAAGAGACCCAAAGACACGTCGAAGAACTGAGTCGCACTGCCAATTTGTGGACCTCCGCGTTGTACTTCCCGTCAGTGTCTTTGCACCCGTGTGTCCTTCTGCGTTTCCTTTTTTTTTTTTTTTTTAGGTGTTGTATCTGCGTGCTCCTCACCGCTTTCTCTGTCCGGCCGCTGACATCCCACTGTCCTCCACCTCTCTCCTCTCCTTTCATCTTCCACACAGATCTGTGCACGAAGTCGTCTTTGTGGCATCAATGCTCATTGTTGAGAGAGCACACCCTAGAGCGTGGCTCAGGCTGTCCCCTCCTTCACTCCTCCCATCATCCAGCCTTTTCGTGACTGTGGCGTGTGTTACTGCAATGGGGAAAGTGCGGAGTGGTGGAAGCTGAAGGCTGACACGAACGGGAACCGTTTTACACCTCGTTCGTGCGTATCAGTCAAGTCAGCTGTTGCGATGAAACTGTGTTTTTGTTGTCGTTGTTCCAAATTCGTAGCTCCACGCTGACTCTTCCCTTCTTTTTTTTCCTTTCACTCTGATCCCCTGCTCCTGGTTCTTCCCACTCTTGCCCTCTCCTATACGGTTCTGCTTCAGCGTATGTGACTTTTGCTTTCCTTCTCTCTCTCTCCCTCTATCTGTGTCGCTTGTCGCCTTTGGGGCTGAACGTTCTATTGCTCCTCAATTGTGTCGATGTGTGTTCTCCTGTGTGCTCACTTTTCTGTCTGCGTGTGTGTGTGCGTGGATGTATGTGTGTTGTGTTGCTTGCATCTACGAGAGTGCAGAATAGCCGGAAGACACTTGTAGAAGCTCTCTGTGCTACCTGCTTGCATGTGTGTGTGAAGCATGCTCTTTTTTTTTTTTTTTTTGTAAATCAAAGAGCTTCGAGGGCCTCCTTCAGCCGTGGAGAACGGAGGAGGAGAGGCAAGCAGAGAGAAAGAGACGATGAGCTGTTTGGAGAAACAGGAGTGATGTCTGTAGAACGTCACTCCCTCTCTACCTTCTCCCTCGGCAGCCCTCACCACTGACCTTCAAGTCCCCTATCTCTCTCCTGTTGCACACGTGCGCCGGTGTCGCGTGGTATGCGGCGAGTGCGGAGAGAGACAGACGGACACGTACACAGAGACAGTGAAGGAAGGTGAGAAGTATCTTCTCCTACACTCACATTTTTGCGTGTCTCTTCAGCTCTT
The DNA here is from genome assembly GCA_019188245.1 of Novymonas esmeraldas. Classification (NCBI taxonomy): domain Eukaryota; phylum Euglenozoa; class Kinetoplastea; order Trypanosomatida; family Trypanosomatidae; genus Novymonas; species Novymonas esmeraldas. Next base: position 4,475 of record JAECZO010000016.1, on the reverse strand, counting down.
CGGACACAAGAAAAAAAACCAAAGAAAAAAAAAAATGAGGAGGCGCAGCTCCGCACCGCTCATCACTGTCAGCTCTGTAGCGTCCACATTTAATCTACTGATGAGTGTGTGTCTTCACGACCACGGGACCTCACTGGGCATCGTCGAACAAGGAGGATCGGCTGTGATGCCCCCACACAAATCGAGTCCAAGCATCATCTGCTCTGTCTGTCCTTCCTCCACTCCTCCTTTCTTCCCCGCTCCACTTCACTGTTCTCCTCCGTCCCCGCTCCTTTCTCTCGCTCTTTTATGAACGCATGTTTCTGTTTCCTGCTGCGTACGTGTGTGGCTGTGGAAACTCCTGGTCGTGGCCCACAGATCTGTAAGAACCGCTCGCGCTTTCAAAGCTCACATCTGCGTCCTCCCCCCGCTTCGCCACTTACACATACACACTTATTCAACCACTGCACTCCGCCCACTCTTGCCACCCCCCCCCTTTCCGCCCCCATCTGCCCTCTCTCTCTTCTGCCCGCTGTCCTACGCACCCTCGAATCGTTCTCCGACCGTCCCTCTCCGCACACCGCCATGTCGTCCTCCCTCGCGAGCCCTGCTCAGCTCAAGGCGCTGCTTGACTCCATCGACTACATTCTCGTGGACCTCGACGGCGTCGTCTGGTCCGGCGAGGCCATCATCTCCAAGATCCCCGAGGCACTCGACCACCTCCGCGCCCTCGGCAAGAATGTGCGCTTCATGTCCAACACACTCATTCTCAAGCGCACCGACCTGGTGGAGAAGTTCGACTCGCTCGGCATCCACGACGTCTGCCCCCAGGAGATCTACAGCGCCGCCTACTCCAGCGCGCTCTACGTGCAGGGCAGGTTCGCCAACCCGGAGGATCGCCTCGTGTACCGCAACGTCTTTGTCATGGGGCCGATTGGGCTGCACGACGAGGTGCAGGCGGTGCTCGCCCCCGGCTACTCCACCTACGGACTCGAGCTGAACTCCATCTCCTACACCCCTGATCTGGTCGCGGAGGCGTGGAAGGAGCCCATTCTGCCGGCCCCGCGCAACGCCGCCAGCGACAAGAAGATCTCGCTGCAGGAGCTGGACCCCGCCGCGGTGGTGGTCGGCGTGGACTACGACATGAGCATGACGGAGCTGTCGGCGGCGATAGCGCTGCTGCAGGGCACTGACGCGCCTTTCGTCGCCACGAACCCCGACCCGGCGGACCCGGCCGGCGCCAACCACTTCCTGCTCCCGTCCTCTGGTGCCATCTTGGCTGCCGTGACGACCGCCATTGGCCGCGACCCGGACGTGCTGTGCGGCAAGCCGAGCACGACGATGGGCCATCTGCTCATCGAGAAGGAGGCCTTGAATGGCAAGATCCTGAAGCCGCAGCGGACGCTGATGGTCGGCGACCGCCTCATGACGGACATCCAGTTCGGCAAGGGCATCGGTGCTCGCACGGCGCTGGTGCTGAGCGGCGCGGAGAAGCTGGAGCGCGTGGAGGAGCTTGCGGGAGAGGGCAAGTCAGCGGAGCTGCCGGACTTTGTGCTCAACTCCTTGGCGGACTTCCTTACTGTCCCTGCCGCCACATCGTAGCGCATTCGTCTGAAGCAGCGAGTCTGTGAGAGCAGAGAAGCAGATGAGAAGTGAGGAGTAAAGATGAGGGAAGGGCAAGACTCTGAGACTCTCGAGGAGAGTTAAAAGAAAAAAAAAGGAAAGGGAGAGCCCACATATCCTGTATGTATGTGTGTGTGTGTGTGTCTGTATGTGTATTGGTTCTCTGTGAAGAGCACTCCAGAGTCTCTCGCTCAGCTGTCGCACCGTTCTCTCTTCCCCCATCTCGAACTCCTCCTCTCCGCAAAGCACATGAACAGTGCGACAGCGTCGCCTTGTCTGATGGTCCTCTTCGACTTTTTTAAAAAACCCGGTTTGTCTGGGTGTGTGTGTGTATCGTTGCACAGATACGTTTCTCGCACATGCTCACACACGCACACACACATGAAACGGAGACCATTGTCGGTGGGATGGACACGGAGGGCTGCGTTTCGAGCCATGCGTGCGCGCCCCGTCTTCTCTTCTTTCTTGTCTGTTGTTCGCCTCTCCACTTCTCCCTCGCTGCGTGTACATTACACACATTTGCCATTTTTCTTTTGTCTCTCCCTTCCTCTTGCCCCTCCCCATCGTGTCTCACTTTGTGTGTCGCCTTCACTTTTTTTTTTGTTCTTCTCCTCTCCTCGCTTGTGGAGGTGTGGTTACCACACAGGCTACAGCGCACGCAGACACAGAGAAATGAACTCACAAACATGGAGGAGGGTCTTCTCATTGCTGCTGCTCACAGGAAATGATATTTGTGACTCCCCGTCCTCTTTTTTTTTTAGTTTTTTTGGCGTCCCACTCTTTGTGCCTTTTTTCTTTTTCTTTTTCTTTTTCTTCTTTCAGTTGATTCGCTTATTTAGCTCATCTCTCCTCGGCGTCGTCTCCCCTCTCTCTGTTTCTATACACCCACGCACGCGTCAGCCCTTCACCTTCCTCTCCCCTCTTTCTCTCTCCCCTTCTTCCTCATGCGACCCGATGAACGACTCTTCATGAGTTGTTGTCCTCTGGTGCAAGCTAGGTAGCACACGCACGCTGAAGCGCCAGAAGGAAACGCATTTGCGGGTGAAGCTTGAGAAAGAGAGAGAGAGGTGCGAGGGTGGCCCGACGCATGCGGATCATACGACAGCGATATCCCAGCCCAGATCCTCCCGCCCCGGCCTCCCGCTCCACGTGAACGACCTCTCCAGCCGCTCCTCCTCTCTTTCTGTTCTTCTCTCTTGGCCCTGCTGCTACATTTTTGAAGACAGGCAGACACACACACACGCACCCACTGACATTCATACGATGACAGAGATGTGCGCGCCTCGACAGAGACTTCTTGACGGTGATGCCTAGCAGACACCAGCTCACCTCAGACGCTTGCACGAAAGGAGCAGCTCCTGATGTGTGTGCTGTGTGTGTCTGTCTATCTGTCTGTTGAGAGAGGACAGCACTTTTTTTTTTGTTTTGTTTTGCGCTTCATTGACGTTCCTCCCCCAATCCGCTGTGCTGGTGCTCTGTAAGGTGCGTGTACACTGCTGCGTTCTGTTCGGCCCTTCCCTTTGAGCTTTTGTTTGCTTTGATTTCTGTTGTACTTTTGTCTTTTTTTTCTTCTGCCTTCTGTTTGTCTCACCGTCGTCGTCTCCACTTTCACTGTTTTTTTTTTTTTCCGGTTACATGTCCCTCTGCCTGTGTGTGTGTGTGTGTCTGTCAGTCAGTCTTTTCGCTGTTGAATTCGTCCTTCGCCTTCATCGTTCTTCGACACATTTTGTGTTCCTTTCCCTATTGACCCCTCTGACACCACTTCTCTTTCACTGAATCTATGAGCACACATACAGACACTTGAATACCACAACACCCACGCACACACACAGGCTGACAATCTCCTCGCCTGTCAGTGCATCTGAAGCTGTCCCTTCGTGACCGTCGTCGAACGTTCAATTCGCTGCTTCAGGTGCGGCACATGTCATTGATAAGGAGAGGACTCTGAAACGTGCGTTTCGGTGAGTGTGTGTTTTCTGGAGGGAATGTGTGTATGTGTGTGTTCTTTTTTTTTTTTTTTTTGTGCGCTCACATGAGTGCTGACCTCTTTTACCTTTTTTTTCTCTAGTTTCATGGCTGTGTGGGATTTTCATATCTCCTCTTCTTGAACTAATCGACGACGGAAACCAACAACAACAAAAGAAGAAACTTGTGGACATCTGCGGCATCTGCCACCCTCTTCCCCCACCAAACACGTCCGGCACCAGGTGGAGAGGGAAGAACACGGTTCACTCACCGTGATGGTGCCACCTCCCTTGAGGCTCCCGTGTCAGAGGTGCTGGACTCCGTCTCTTTTCCAACATGGAGACTGGCGCATGAACAGAAAGACACACACACATATCCACGTGCAATGTGTGTTCCCCAGAGATGAAGGGAGTGATCTGCACTCACACACATGCTCTTTTTTTTTCTCTTTACGTGTTCGAATCTCTGGCGCTCCGCTTCTGTCCCCGTCACAGCGGGTCTCTCCAGCTCCTCGCTCTTTCACTTTTTCTCTTTTTTTTTGGCATCACAAGACGCACCGTCAAACAGCGGAGCCAGCATTCACCGCCTCTCTATTATCCTCTCTAAGTTCTCTCACTACTTGTGCTCGACTCTCCTCCCCTCTCCACCGGGCAAGGAATGGCCTCCTCTGTGGCGACACCGCAGCAGCTGCGGGAACTACTCCGCTCCATCGACTATGTCCTCGTAGACCTCGATGGTGTTGTGTGGTCGGGCGAGACCGTCCTCCCACGCATTCCCGAGGCGCTGGCGTACCTGCGCTCCATCGGCAAGCAGATTCGCTTCATCTCGAACACGCTAATTCTGGAGCGGACGGACCTTGTCGAGCGGTTCGCATCACTCGGCATCCACGGCGTCCACCCGCACGAGAT